>JAJOZX010009346.1:0-50000 GCA_023014485.1 Bathynomus jamesi
AATTTTATACAGAACGATTTCGAGTGGTAGGTACAATGTAGAGTATCAAATTATTTTTAAAATGACACTTGCTTACAAAAATATAAAAATCAAAAGATTAATACTTAGTTTAGACAAACATTTAATAGGATTAATACAATTATTTAGCAACCAATTAAGTTAGACAAACAATGATATGGTTAAATTTTTTTTCCAAAATTTTATTTTTTTCTGTGGGATAAATTATGTACATAATGTATAGGTAAAAGGGAAAAATGCAATCGTACAATCTATAAACTAATTTTTTTGACTAGTGTAGGTAAAAATAGAATTACGTAATGGATGATATATAGACCTGTGGTGTAGTGTGTATTTTTTGTGCTAGGTTATAAAGTGTGTAGCTGATAATTTCGAGAGACAGATTAGCTGAGAGGATTGTTAAATTAACTATATGCATGAGCGAGAATTTTATAAAGTAAGCAATAATTATTATGTATTATGATGATAATGTTTGCATACGAGTTTTAATGCAAAAGTACTGAAGGGACGGAACGTAAACGAATTCGAATATGTGTCAAAAGTAATAAATTCAATTAGGATTATAGATTTTACATAATTAATCAGTTACACGTATAAGGTAATTAAAAAAAACGAACTTAGAGGACTTACAATTAATGAAAGTACATCTCACGGTTTTAAAATTGAATTTTGACACACAATTAATTTCGACTACTAAAATTCATAGCCATATACTGTAGTAGTATGTCAATTTGACTATATTTTCGTTTGATACCTTACAAATGGTACAATAACAATTTAAGGACAGTTACTCACGATTAATTGAACAAAAGAAAAATAAAAATACAAATTAAAAATATGAATCAATTATGCATTTCAACGAGCTAAATACAATTTTAAATATTCTAAAAAAATAAAGTAAATCGAGCCATAGATGAGTTTCGACTAAGAATAAAAAGTTATTGAAATGGAAGGGAAGCATTTCGAACAATCTTTTCTTTTAATAATTTCAATTAAATTTTATATTAAAAATTATTTTTCTATAAAAAAAAATATTAAAAAGGTTTAATAATTTTTGCAGGTTAAGTAGAAAAATCATACTCTTTCGTTGAATGTTGATAGAATTTTGAATTATTTGATATTTTAGTCTGAAAACTTGTTTGCATATAGACAAATACATCTGTTTTATTGCGTAGAAGTTTTATTAAAAATTAAATGACTGAAATTTAGGGTATGTGCGGTCATACGGGTAAATTTCCCGATCGTACAGAGCAGGATAAATTAGGTACATGATCGATTAATTAATTATTACACAACTATTATTATCACGTATACATTACAATGATTTTCAAAGTCATTACAACCTTTGTACAAATAATAAATTACATAACTACATAACAAATCGGTAAATTTCAGTCTTACAAACAAAGAAAAAAGGTTAAACTAAATACGCAAATCGGTCAATTCAGGTTGAATTTAATTCTCTTTTACAACAAAAAAAAGGTTGAATTAAATTCTCTTGAACAACAAAAAAAAGGTTGAATTCAATTGACTGCATTGAAAACTTCGACTTGAAAACTAACTTCGACTTAAAAACTAACTTTGACTTGAACTCTCTCAAGTATTTCTATAAAAATCTCTGGGGTGGTTGTCCATCTTGGCGCAACCTTCTGACTTCACCTTTTATCAAGTATTCTGAAACTAACTTGAAATTAACTAAAAATGGAAAATGACTGCACTTGACCTTTATCAAGTGGAGACGATTAACCTCTGTTTTGGTTGACCCTCTTGGTGCAACCTTCTGACTTGAAAACTGACTTCAAAAAATGTTTTCAAAAATGACTTCAAAAAATGACTTCAAAAAATGACTTCAAAATTACTTCAAGTATCTCTCTAAATCTATAAACTCTCTGTAAACTCTCTCTCTTAATTTGCAAGTCAATTCAATTCAGTAATTGAAAAAAATTTGCAAACAAAAAATAAAAAAAATGTAAACAATATTTCACTCTAATGTACACGAAGGTACGATACTATTATGTTTGATACATAAAATAAAATTATTCTATACTGAATATAACAGTGAAATAACTCTCTGAAATTAACTCTCTTTGAAATTAACTCTCTGTTACAATTAACTCTGTTACAATTAACTCTGTTACAATTAACTCTGTTACAATTAACTCTCTGTTACAATTAACTTTTGTGACTTTTAACTTTTGTGACTTTTAACTTTTGTGAAAATTACTGTTTCACTAAAAAAAATGTATCACTGGTGTCTGAAATGTTCACTGTGTTTCTTGTAAATTCTGACTTAATATTCATTATTAACTGTTAATAATAGTGACTTTTTCAAATGTTTATAAATTACTTAAGAAAACAAATGTACTTAACAAATTTTTCTCTGGGGAAAATCCTTGAGACGTGTCCTGAAGACGTCTTGCTGGCTACTTGTTCCTGGATGAAAACTAGGCGTGAAGAACTTGGAGTCGTGACGCACCGGTTCAAGGGTGGATGTTACGAACTAGAAGTCGTGACACGCGCGTCAACTGGTTTTATCCTGATGCAGGGTAATTTCTATTCTTGGCCAAAGAGTGGCCTCTTCTTAAGATAATCTTCTTAAAATCTTCTTTTTATCCTGATGCAGGTAATTTCTATTCTTGGCAAAGAGTGGCCACTTGTTAAAATCTTCTTCTTCTTAAAAATCTTCTTGTTCTTAAAAATCGTCTTCTTAAAAATATTCTTCGTAAATCATCATCTTATCCTGGTATAGGGTCTGGAGTTGTTATCTTCCTTCTTCTATGTGTTTATCCTGGTATAGGGTCTCCAGTTTGTTAGAATCCTCTTCTTAAAATAATCTTCTTAAAGTAATCTTTTTCTTAAAGTAATCTTCTTCTTAAAATCTGTTAAGATCCTGGCAAAGGGTCTCCAATATGTTAATATCCTCTTCTTCTTCTTAAAATCTTCTTTTGATCCTGATGCAGGGTCGCCAGTTGGAAGAATCCTCTTCTTAAAATAATCTTCTTCTTAAAATAATCTTCCTCTTAAAATCTTCTTTTAATCCTGGCAAGGGTCTGGGGTGTCTCGTATAGACGAGGCGTTCTTGTTAAGGGGCAAGGGGCCTCTGCCCCCTCCCCGCAGCGAGGCTGCAGTCCAAAGAAGAGTCTCGTAATGAAGTTCTCTGATGAAGAAGTGCCTTCAATGAAGTCTTAAACGAAGTGGTGTATTTTTACAAATATACGTATAATATAACTTAAATGTTTGGGGGAGAACAGTTGAAGGTTAAATTTCCCCCCTTTTTAAACACATGATCAGATGTTTTAAAAGATTGCAAATTTCAAATTAAAAAATAAAATAACAAAAAACTAATTTGTATTTTTTCGCCGAGTCTTCATTTATGAAGGCGATATCATTTCGTAATAGTACATAAGTACAATTTTGAGTACATGACTGAGTACGTATTAATTTTGGTTCATTACAATTACGATTACAATTATGGATTACAATCACCAATTAATTCATATTCACTTGTTGTTTAATTACACTTCCATTTTGAAGTACATTCTTACATGATAAATTAAATCATTACATTTAATTACAGTTTCACTGAAGTACATTTCAAGTTATTGTTAATTACAGTTTCATTAAAGTACATTACAAGTTATTGTTAATTTAAAGTATTACAGTTAATTACAATTAAACAGTTACTATAACTTTGTCTTGTTTTTAAAGTTTCATATTAATAGACAATTAAGATGTTAGAAATATAATACAAAGTACATGGGCACATAACACACATGATATAACATAACGCATGATAATGTTATAAATTCGAATCAGAGCGAAAGGAGACTTTTTTATCTTAGAAGCGTTCAATTCTGTCGGTCAGCGGAATTCGATCACTTAACCTCAGCATTTTCGAGTTCATCTCGGGAGGTCATATAATTAAAAATAAAATGAAAAAATAATACGAGAACGTATTTTTGCGTTTTCGAACGAAGGCATGAAGTTTCGCGTTGACACGAGTAAACATAGACTGATAAGTTGATAGGGCATAAGTAGACAATAGGTAGATGAATGAATAAGTAATAAAATTAATAAAGGATAGCGGTCAAGAAAGAACATGAATGTAAGAATGAGTATGGTTGAATAATAATTATATTTATACTACATAACATATAAATAATGACTTCTATATAGTGTTTAGTCCTTAGGGAAATAAATGACGGGAAAATGTGACGTCATAGTTATTGAATTTTTACGTATAGTACAAATCATTGTTAGGAAGATTTACAAGAACGAATTAGAGACAAAGAGTGGGAAACGTAAAGAGAATAAAGTTACTTTGTGACGTCATAGTGTATAAGTCGTTATTAGAAAGATGAATTACAAAAATACAGGAATGAATAAAGACGTACAAATCTAAATTCTATCCAAAACTCGCTTATGTGATTTTTGGTTTCTTATGTAAAAATGGACAATGAATTCATATAATGATGGTGTAGGAATTGTTCATTGTTCACTTTTTACATTACTCTCCCCTTTTAAAAATGATATTTATACAATAATTTAATAGGGTACCATTAATACAATACAATGAGAAAATAACATCCTAACAGGGTACCATTAGTTACAATACAAATTTTATACAGAACGATTTCGCGTGGTCGAGTACAATGCAGAGTATCCAAATTTATTTTTAAAATGACACTTGCTTACAAAATATAAAAAAAATCAAAGATTAATACTTTAGTTTAGACAAACATTTAATAGGATTAATACATTAATTTAGACAACCAATTAAGTTAGACAAACAATGATATGGTTAAATTTTTTTTTCCAAAATTTTATTTTTTTCTGTGGGATAAATTGTACATAATATAGGTAAAAGGGAAAAATGCAAATCGTACAATCTATAAACTAATTTTTATTGACTAGTGTAGGTAAAAATAGAATTACGTAATGGATGATATATAGACCTGTGGTCTAGTGTGTATTTTTGTGTGCTAGGTATAAAGTGTGTAGCTGATAATTTCGAGAGACAGATTAGCTGAGAGGATTGTTAAATTAACTATATAAATGCATGAGCGAGAATTTATATAAAGTAAGCAATAATTATTATGTATTATGATGATAATGTTTGCATACGAGTTTTAATGCAAAAGTGACTGAAGGGACGGAACGTAAATGAATTCGAATATGTGTCAAAAGTAATAAAATTCAATTAGGATTATAGATTTTACATAATTAATCAGTTACACGTATAAGGTAATTAAAAAAAACGAACTTAGAGGACTTACAATTAATGAAAGTACATCTCACGGTTTTAAAATTGAATTTTGACACACAATTAATTTCGACTACTAAAATTCATAGCCATATACTGTAGTAGTATGTCAATTTGACTATAATTTTCGTTTGATACCTTACAAATGGTACAATAACAATTTAAGGACAGTTACTCACGATTAATTGAACAAAAGAAAAATAAAAATACAAATTAAAAATATGAATCAATTATGCATTTCAACGAGCTAAATACAATTTTATAATATTCTAAAAAAAATAAAAGTAAATCGAGCCATAGATGAGTTTCGACTAAGAATAAAAAGTTATTGAAATGGAAGGGAAGCATTTCGAACAATCTTTTCTTTTAATAATTAATTAAATTTATATTAAAAATTATTTTTCTATAAAAAAAAAATATTAAAAAGGTTTAATAATTTTTGCAGGTTAAGTAGAAAAATCATACTCTTTCGTTGAATGTTGATAGAATTTTGAATTATTTGATATTTTAGTCTGAAAACTTGTTTGCATATAGACAAATACATCTGTTTTATTGCGTAGAAGTTTTTAAAAATTAAATGACTGAAATTTAGGGTATGTGCGGTCATACGGGTAAATTTCCCGATCGTACAGAGCAGGATAAATTAGGTACATGATCGATTAATTAATTATTACACAACTATTATTATCACGTATACATTACAATGATTTTCAAAGTCATTACAACCTTTGTACAAATAATAATTACATAACTACATAACAAATCGGTGAATTTCAGTCTTACAAACAAAGAAAAAAGGTTAAACTAAAGACGCAAATCGGTCAATTCAGGTTGAATTTAATTCTCTTTTACAACAAAAAAAAGGTTGAATTAAATTCTCTTGAACAACAAAAAAAGGTTGAATTCATTGACTGCATTGAAAACTTCGACTTGAAAACTAACTTCGACTTAAAAACTAACTTTGACTTGAACTCTCTCAAGTATTTCTATAAAAATCTCTGGGGTGGTTGTCCATCTTGGCGCAACCTTCTGACTTCACCTTTTATCAAGTATTCTGAAACTAACTTGAAATTAACTAAAATGGAAAATGACTGCACTTGACCTTTATCAAGTGGAGACGATTAACCTCTGTTTTGGTTGACCCTCTTGGTGCAACCTTCTGACTTGAAAACTGACTTCAAAAATGTTTCAAAAATGACTTCAAAAATGACTTCAAAAAATGACTTCAAAATTACTTCAAGTATCTCTCTAAATCTATAAACTCTCTGTAAACTCTCTCTCTTAATTTGCAAGTCAATTCAATTCAGTAATTGAAAAAAATTTGCAAACAAAAAATAAAAAAATGTAAACAATATTTCCTCTAATGTACACGAAGGTACGATACTATTATGTTTGATACATAAAATAAAATTATTCTATACTGAATATAACAGTGAAAATAACTCTCTTGAAATTAACTCTCTTTGAAATTAACTCTCTGTTACAATTAACTCTGTTACAATTAACTCTGTTACAATTAACTCTGTTACAATTAACTCTCTGTTACAATTAACTTTTGTGACTTTTAACTTTTGTGACTTTTAACTTTTGTGAAAATTACTGTTTCACTAAAAAAAATGTATCACTGGTGTCTGAAATGTTCACTGTGTTTCTTGTAAATTCTGACTTAATATTCATTATTAACTGTTAATAATAGTGACTTTTTCAAATGTTTATAAATTACTTAAGAAAACAAAATGTACTTAACAAAATTTTTCTCTGGGGAAAATCCTTGAGACGTGTCCTGAAGACGTCTTGCTGGCTACTTGTTCCTGGATGAAACTAGGCGTGAAGAACTTGGAGTCGTGACGCACCGGTTCAAGGGTGGATGTTACGAACTAGAAGTCGTGACACGCCGGTCAACTGGTTTTATCCTGATGCAGGGTAATTTCTATTCTTGGCCAAAGAGTGGCCTCTTCTTAAGATAATCTTCTTAAAATCTTCTTTTTATCCTGATGCAGGGTAATTTCTATTCTGGCCAAAGAGTGGCCTCTTCTTAAAATCTTCTTCTTCTTAAAATAATCTTGTTATCCTGGTGCAGGGTAATTTCTATCTTGGCCAAAGAGTGGCCTCTTCTTAAAATAATCTTCTTAAAATCTTCTTTTTTATCCTGATGCAGGGTAATTTCTATTCTTGGCAAAAGAGTGGCCACTTGTTAAAATCTTCTTCTTCTTAAAAATCTTCTTGTTCTTAAAAATCGTCTTCTTAAAAATTTCTTCGTAAAATCATCATCTTATCCTGGTATATAGGGTCTGGAGTTGTTATCTTCCTTCTTCTATGTGTTTATCCTGGTATAGGGTCTCCAGTTTGTTAGAATCCTCTTCTTAAAATAATCTTCTTAAAGTAATCTTTTTCTTAAAGTAATCTTCTCTTAAAATCTGTTAAGATCCTGGCAAAGGGTCTCCAATATGTTAATATCCTCTTCTTCTTCTTAAAATCTTCTTTTGATCCTGATGCAGGGTCGCCAGTTGGAAGAATCCTCTCTTAAATAATCTTCTTCTTAAAATAATCTTCCTCTTAAAATCTTCTTTTAATCCTGGCAAGGGTCTGGGGTGTCTCGTATAGACGAGGCGTTCTTGTTAAGGGGCAAGGGGCCTCTGCCCCCTCCCCGCAGCGAGGCTGCAGTCCAAAGAAGAGTCTCGTAATGAAGTTCTCTGATGAAGAAGTGCCTTCAATGAAGTCTTAAACGAAGTGGTGTATTTTTACAAATATACGTATAATATAACTTAAATGTTTGGGGGAGAACAGTTGAAGGTTAAATTTCCCCCCTTTTTAAAAACATGATCAGATGTTTTAAAAGATTGCAAATTTCAAATTAAAAAATAAAATAACAAAAAACTAATTTGTATTTTTTCGCCGAGTCTTCATTTATGAAGGCGATATCATTTCGTAATAGTACATAAGTACAATTTTGAGTACATGACTGAGTACGTATTAATTTTGGTTCATTACAATTACGATTACAATTATGGATTACAATCACCAATTAATTCATATTCACTTGTTGTTTAATTACACTTCCATTTTGAAGTACATTCTTACATGATAAATTAAATCATTACATTTAATTACAGTTTCACTGAAGTACATTACAAGTTATTGTTAATTACAGTTTCATTAAAGTACATTACAAGTTATTGTTAATTTAAAGTATTACAGTTAATTACAATTAAACAGTTACTATAACTTTGTCTTGTTTTTACAGTTTCATATTAATAGACAATTAAGATGTTAGAAATATAATACAAAGTACATGGGCACATAACACACATGATATAACATAACGCATGATAATGTTATAAATTCGAATCAGAGCGAAAGGAGACTTTTTTATCTTAGAAGCGTTCAATTCTGTCGGTCAGCGGAATTCGATCACTTAACCTCAGCATTTTCGAGTTCATCTCGGGAGGTCATATAATTAAAAATAAAAATGAAAAAATAATACGAGAACGTATTTTGCGTTTTCGAACGAAGGCATGAAGTTTCGCGTTGACACGAGTAAACATAGACTGATAAGTTGATAGGGCATAAGTAGACAATAGGTAGATGAATGAATAAGTAATAAAATTAATAAAGGATAGCGGTCAAGAAAGAACATGAATGTAAGAATGAGTATGGTTGAATAATAATTATATTTATACTACATAACATATAAATAATGACTTCTATAGTGTTTAGTCCTTAGGGAAATAAATGACGGGAAAATGTGACGTCATAGTTATTGAATTTTTACGTATAGTACAAATCATTGTTAGGAAGATTTACAAGAACGAATTAGAGACAAAGAGTGGGAAACGTAAAGAGAATAAAGTTACTTTGTGACGTCATAGTGTATAAGTCGTTATTAGAAAGATGAATTACAAAAATACAGGAATGAATAAAGACGTACAAATCTAAATTCTATCCAAAACTCGCTTATGTGATTTTTGGTTTCTTATGTAAAAATGGACAATGAATTCATATAATGATGGTGTAGGAATTGTTCATTGTTCACTTTTTACATTACTCTCCCCTTTTAAAAATGATATTTATACAATAATTTAATAGGGTACCATTAATACAATACAATGAGAAAATAACATCCTAACAGGGTACCATTAGTTACAATACAAATTTTATACAGAACGATTTCGCGTGGTCGAGTACAATGCAGAGTATCCAAATTTATTTTTAAAATGACACTTGCTTACAAAATATAAAAAAATCAAAGATTAATACTTTAGTTTAGACAAACATTTAATAGGATTAATACATTAATTTAGACAACCAATTAAGTTAGACAAACAATGATATGGTTAAATTTTTTTTTCCAAATTTTATTTTTTTCTGTGGGATAAATTATGTACATAATATATAGGTAAAAGGGAAAAATGCAAATCGTACAATCTATAAACTAATTTTTATTGACTAGTGTAGGTAAAAATAGAATTACGTAATGGATGATATATAGACCTGTGGTGTAGTGTGTATTTTTGTGTGCTAGGTATAAAGTGTGTAGCTGATAATTTCGAGAGACAGATTAGCTGAGAGGATTGTTAAATTAACTGTATAAATGCATGAGCGAGAATTTATATAAAGTAAGCAATAATTATTATGTATTATGATGATAATGTTTGCATACGAGTTTTAATGCAAAAGTGACTGAAGGGACGGAACGTAAATGAATTCGAATATGTGTCAAAAGTAATAAAATTCAATTAGGATTATAGATTTTACATAATTAATCAGTTACACGTATAAGGTAATTAAAAAAAACGAACTTAGAGGACTTACAATTAATGAAAGTACATCTCACGGTTTTAAAATTGAATTTTGACACACAATTAATTTCGACTACTAAAATTCATAGCCATATACTGTAGTAGTATGTCAATTTGACTATAATTTTCGTTTGATACCTTACAAATGGTACAATAACAATTTAAGGACAGTTACTCACGATTAATTGAACAAAAGAAAAATAAAAATACAAATTAAAAATATGAATCAATTATGCATTTCAACGAGCTAAATACAATTTTATAATATTCTAAAAAAATAAAAGTAAATCGAGCCATAGATGAGTTTCGACTAAGAATAAAAAGTTATTGAAATGGAAGGGAAGCATTTCGAACAATCTTTTCTTTTAATAATTTCAATTAAATTTTATATTAAAAATTATTTTTCTATAAAAAAAAATATTAAAAAGGTTTAATAATTTTTGCAGGTTAAGTAGAAAAATCATACTCTTTCGTTGAATGTTGATAGAATTTTGAATTATTTGATATTTTAGTCTGAAAACTTGTTTGCATATAGACAAATACATCTGTTTTATTGCGTAGAAGTTTTATTAAAAATTAAATGACTGAAATTTAGGGTATGTGCGGTCATACGGGTAAATTTCCCGATCGTACAGAGCAGGATAAATTAGGTACATGATCGATTAATTAATTATTACACAACTATTATTATCACGTATACATTACAATGATTTCAAAGTCATTACAACCTTTGTACAAATAATAAATTACATAACTACATAACAAATCGGTGAATTTCAGTCTTACAAACAAAGAAAAAAGGTTAAATAAACTAAAGACGCAAATCGGTCAATTCAGGTTGAATTTAATTCTCTTTTACAACAAAAAAAAGGTTGAATTAAATTCTCTTGAACAACAAAAAAAAGGTTGAATTCAATTGACTGCATTGAAAACTTCGACTTGAAAACTAACTTCGACTTAAAAACTAACTTTGACTTGAACTCTCTCAAGTATTTCTATAAAAATCTCTGGGGTGGTTGTCCATCTTGGCGCAACCTTCTGACTTCACCTTTATCAAGTATTCTGAAACTAACTTGAAATTAACTAAAAATGGAAAATGACTGCACTTGACCTTTATCAAGTGGAGACGATTAACCTCTGTTTTGGTTGACCCTCTTGGTGCAACCTTCTGACTTGAAAACTGACTTCAAAAAATGTTTTCAAAAATGACTTCAAAAAATGACTTCAAAAAATGACTTCAAAATTACTTCAAGTATCTCTCTAAATCTATAAACTCTCTGTAAACTCTCTCTCTTAATTTGCAAGTCAATTCAATTCAGTAATTGAAAAAAATTTGCAAACAAAAAATAAAAAATGTAAACAATATTTCACTCTAATGTACACGAAGGTACGATACTATTATGTTTGATACATAAAATAAAATTATTCTATACTGAATATAACAGTGAAAATAACTCTCTTGAAATTAACTCTCTTTGAAATTAACTCTCTGTTACAATTAACTCTGTTACAATTAACTCTGTTACAATTAACTCTCTGTTACAATTAACTCTCTGTTACAATTAACTTTTGTGACTTTTAACTTTTGTGACTTTTAACTTTTGTGAAAATTACTTTTCACTAAAAAAAATGTATCACTGGTGTCTGAAATGTTCACTGTGTTTCTTGTAAATTCTGACTTAATATTCATTATTAACTGTTAATAATAGTGACTTTTTCAAATGTTTATAAATTACTTAAGAAAACAAAATGTACTTAACAAAATTTTTCTATGGGGAAAATCCTTGAGACGTGTCCTGAAGACGTCTTGCTGGCTACTTGTTCCTGGATGAAAACTAGGCGTGAAGAACTTGGAGTCGTGACGCACCGGTTCAAGGGTGGATGTTACGAACTAGAAGTCGTGACACGCCGGTCAACTGGTTTTATCCTGATGCAGGGTAATTTCTATTCTTGGCCAAAGAGTGGCCTCTTCTTAAGATAATCTTCTTAAAATCTTCTTTTATCCTGATGCAGGGTAATTTCTATTCTTGGCCAAAGAGTGGCCTCTTCTTAAAATCTTCTTCTTCTTAAATAATCTTGTTATCCTGGTGCAGGGTAATTTCTATCTTGGCCAAAGAGTGGCCTCTTCTTAAAATAATCTTCTTAAAATCTTCTTTTTATCCTGATGCAGGTAATTTCTATTCTTGGCAAAAGAGTGGCCACTTGTTAAAATCTTCTTCTTCTTAAAAATCTTCTTGTTCTTAAAAATCGTCTTCTTAAAAATATTCTTCGTAAAATCATCATCTTATCCTGGTATAGGGTCTGGAGTTGTTATCTTCCTTCTTCTATGTGTTTATCCTGGTATAGGGTCTCCAGTTTGTTAGAATCCTCTTCTTAAAATAATCTTCTTAAAGTAATCTTTTCTTAAAGTAATCTTCTTCTTAAAATCTGTTAAGATCCTGGCAAAGGGTCTCCAATATGTTAATATCCTCTTCTTCTTCTTAAATCTTCTTTTGATCCTGATGCAGGGTCGCCAGTTGGAAGAATCCTCTTCTTAAAATAATCTTCTTCTTAAAATAATCTTCCTCTTAAAATCTTCTTTTAATCCTGGCAAGGGTCTGGGGTGTCTCGTATAGACGAGGCGTTCTTGTTAAGGGGCAAGGGGCCTCTGCCCCCTCCCCGCAGCGAGGCTGCAGTCCAAAGAAGAGTCTCGTAATGAAGTTCTCTGATGAAGAAGTGCCTTCAATGAAGTCTTAAACGAAGTGGTGTATTTTTACAAATATACGTATAATATAACTTAAATGTTTGGGGGAGAACAGTTGAAGGTTAAATTTCCCCCCTTTTTAAACACATGATCAGATGTTTTAAAAGATTGCAAATTTCAAATTAAAAAATAAAATAACAAAAAACTAATTTGTATTTTTTCGCCGAGTCTTCATTTATGAAGGCGATATCATTTCGTAATAGTACATAAGTACAATTTTGAGTACATGACTGAGTACGTATTAATTTTGGTTCATTACAATTACGATTACAATTATGGATTACAATTACCAATTAATTCATATTCACTTGTTGTTTAATTACACTTCCATTTTGAAGTACATTCTTACATGATAAATTAAATCATTACATTTAATTACAGTTTCACTGAAGTACATTACAAGTTATTGTTAATTACAGTTTCATTAAAGTACATTACAAGTTATTGTTAATTTAAAGTATTACAGTTAATTACAATTAAACAGTTACTATAACTTTGTCTTGTTTTTACAGTTTCATATTAATAGACAATTAAGATGTTAGAAATATAATACAAAGTACATGGGCACATAACACACATGATATAACATAACGCATGATAATGTTATAAATTCGAATCAGAGCGAAAGGAGACTTTTTTTATCTTAGAAGCGTTCAATTCTGTCGGTCAGCGGAATTCGATCACTTAACCTCAGCATTTTCGAGTTCATCTCGGGAGGTCATATAATTAAAAATAAAAATGAAAAAATAATACGAGAACGTATTTTTGCGTTTTCGAACGAAGGCATGAAGTTTCGCGTTGACACGAGTAAACATAGACTGATAAGTTGATAGGGCATAAGTAGACAATAGGTAGATGAATGAATAAGTAATAAAATTAATAAAGGATAGCGGTCAAGAAAGAACATGAATGTAAGAATGAGTATGGTTGAATAATAATTATATTTATACTACATAACATATAAATAATGACTTCTATATAGTGTTTAGTCCTTAGGGAAATAAATGACGGGAAAATGTGACGTCATAGTTATTGAATTTTTACGTATAGTACAAATCATTGTTAGGAAGATTTACAAGAACGAATTAGAGACAAAGAGTGGGAAACGTAAAGAGAATAAAGTTATTTGTGACGTCATAGTGTATAAGTCGTTATTAGAAAGATGAATTAGAAAAATACAGGATGAATAAAGACGTACAAATCTAAATTCTATCCAAAACTCGCTTATGTGATTTTGGTTTCTTATGTAAAAATGGACAATGAATTCATATAATGATGTGTAGGAATTGTTCATTGTTCACTTTTTACATTACTCTCCCCTTTTAAAAATGATATTTATACAATAATTTAATAGGGTACCATTAATACAATACAATGAGAAAATAACATCCTAACAGGGTACCATTAGTTACAATACAAATTTTATACAGAACGATTTCGCGTGGTCGAGTACAATGCAGAGTATCCAAATTTATTTTTAAATGACACTTGCTTACAAAATATAAAAAAATCAAAGATTAATACTTTAGTTTAGACAAACATTTAATAGGATTAATACATTAATTTAGACAACCAATTAAGTTAGACAAACAATGATATGGTTAAATTTTTTTTTCCAAAATTTTATTTTTTTCTGTGGGATAAATTATGTACATAATGAATAGGTAAAAGGGAAAAATGCAAATCGTACAATCTATAAACTAATTTTTATTGACTAGTGTAGGTAAAATAGAATTACGTAATGGATGATATATAGACCTGTGGTCTAGTGTGTATTTTTGTGTGCTAGGTATAAAGTGTGTAGCTGATAATTTCGAGAGACAGATTAGCTGAGAGATTGTTAAATTAACTGTATAAATGCATGAGCGAGAATTTATATAAAGTAAGCAATAATTATTATGTATTATGATGATAATGTTTGCATACGAGTTTTAATGCAAAAGTGACTGAAGGGACGGAACGTAAATGAATTCGAATATGTGTCAAAAGTAATAAAATTCAATTAGGATTATAGATTTTACATAATTAATCAGTTACACGTATAAGGTAATTAAAAAAACGAACTTAGAGGACTTACAATTAATGAAAGTACATCTCACGGTTTTAAAATTGAATTTTGACACACAATTAATTTCGACTACTAAAATTCATAGCCATATACTGTAGTAGTATGTCAATTTGACTATAATTTTCGTTTGATACCTTACAAATGGTACAATAACAATTTAAGGACAGTTACTCACGATTAATTGAACAAAAGAAAAATAAAAATCAAATTAAAAATATGAATCATTATGCATTTCAACGAGCTAAATACAATTTTATAATATTCTAAAAAAAATAAAAGTAAATCGAGCCATAGATGAGTTTCGACTAAGAATAAAAAGTTATTGAAATGGAAGGGAAGCATTTCGAACAATCTTTTCTTTTAATAATTTCAATTAAATTTATATTAAAAATTATTTTTCTATAAAAAAAAAATATTAAAAAGGTTTAATAATTTTTGCAGGTTAAGTAGAAAAATCATACTCTTTCGTTGAATGTTGATAGAATTTGAATTATTTGATATTTTAGTCTGAAAACTTGTTTGCATATAGACAAATACATCTGTTTTATTGCGTAGAAGTTTTATTAAAAATTAAATGACTGAAATTTAGGGTATGTGCGGTCATACGGGTAAATTTCCCGATCGTACAGAGCAGGATAAATTAGGTACATGATCGATTAATTAATTATTACACAACTATTATTATCACGTATACATTACAATGATTTCAAAGTCATTACACCTTTGTACAAATAATAAATTACATAACTACATAACAAATCGGTAATTTCCGTCTTACAAACAAAGAAAAAGGTTAAACTAAAGACGCAAATCGGTCAATTCAGGTTGAATTTAATTCTCTTTTACAACAAAAAAAAGGTTGAATTAAATCTCTTGAACAACAAAAAAAAGGTTGAATTCAATTGACTGCATGAAAACTTCGACTTGAAAACTAACTTCGACTTAAAAACTAACTTTGACTTGAACTCTCTCAAGTATTTCTATAAAAATCTCTGGGGTGGTTGTCCATCTTGGCGCAACCTTCTGACTTCACCTCTTATCAAGTATTCTGAAACTAACTTGAAATTAACTAAAAATGGAAAATGACTGCACTTGACCTTTATCAAGTGGAGACGATTAACCTCTGTTTTGGTTGACCCTCTTGGTGCAACCTTCTGACTTGAAAACTGACTTCAAAAAATGTTTCAAAAATGACTTCAAAAAATGACTTCAAAAAATGACTTCAAAATTACTTCGTATCTCTCTAAATCTATAAACTCTCTGTAAACTCTCTCTCTTAATTTGCAAGTCAATTCAATTCAGTAATTGAAAAAAATTTGCAAACAAAAAATAAAAAAAATGTAAACAATTTTCACTCTAATGTACACGAAGGTACGATACTATTATGTTTGATACATAAAATAAAATTATTCTATACTGAATATAACAGTGAAAATAACTCTTGAAATTAACTCTTTGAAATTAACTCTCTGTTACAATTAACTCTGTTACAATTAACTCTGTTACAATTAACTCTCTGTTACAATTAACTCTCTGTTACAATTAACTTTTGTGACTTTTAACTTTTGTGACTTTTAACTTTTGTGAAAATTACTGTTTCACTAAAAAAAATGTATCACTGTGTCTGAAATGTTCACTGTGTTTCTTGTAAATTCTGACTTAATATTCATTATTAACTGTTAATAATAGTGACTTTTTCAAATGTTTATAAATTACTTAAGAAAACAAAATGTACTTAACAAAATTTTTCTATGGGGAAAATCCTTGAGACGTGTCCTGAAGACGTCTTGCTGGCTACTTGTTCCTGGATGAAAACTAGGCGTGAAGAACTTGGAGTCGTGACGCACCGGTTCAAGGGTGGATGTTACGAACTAGAAGTCGTGACACGCCGGTCAACTGGTTTTATCCTGATGCAGGGTAATTTCTATTCTTGGCCAAAGAGTGGCCTCTTCTTAAGATAATCTTCTTAAAATCTTTTTTATCCTGATGCAGGGTAATTTCTATTCTTGGCCAAAGAGTGGCCTCTTCTTAAATCTTCTTCTTCTTAAATAATCTTGTTATCCTGGTGCAGGGTAATTTCTATCTTGGCCAAAGAGTGGCCTCTTCTTAAAATAATCTTCTTAAAATCTTCTTTTTATCCTGATGCAGGGTAATTTCTATTCTTGGCAAAAGAGTGGCCACTTGTTAAAATCTTCTTCTTCTTAAAAATCTTCTTGTTCTTAAAAATCGTCTTCTTAAAAATATTCTTCGTAAAATCATCATCTTATCCTGGTATAGGGTCTGGAGTTGTTATCTTCCTTCTTCTATGTGTTTATCCTGGTATAGGGTCTCCAGTTTGTTAGAATCCTCTTCTTAAAATAATCTTCTTAAAGTAATCTTTTTCTTAAAGTAATCTTCTTCTTAAAATCTGTTAAGATCCTGGCAAAGGGTCTCCAATATGTTAATATCCTCTTCTTCTTCTTAAAATCTTCTTTTGATCCTGATGCAGGGTCGCCAGTTGGAAGAATCCTCTTCTTAAAATAATCTTCTTCTTAAAATAATCTTCCTCTTAAAATCTTCTTTTAATCCTGGCAAGGGTCTGGGGTGTCTCGTATAGACGAGGCGTTTCTTGTTAAGGGGCAAGGGGCCTCTGCCCCCTCCCCGCAGCGAGGCTGCAGTCCAAAGAAGAGTCTCGTAATGAAGTTCTCTGATGAAGAAGTGCCTTCAATGAAGTCTTAAACGAAGTGGTGTATTTTTACAAATATACGTATAATAACTTAAATGTTTGGGGGAGAACAGTTGAAGGTTAAATTTCCCCCCTTTTTAAACACATGATCAGATGTTTTAAAGATTGCAAATTTCAAATTAAAAAATAAAATAACAAAAACTAATTTGTATTTTTTCGCCGAGTCTTCATTTATGAAGGCGATATCATTTCGTAATAGTACATAAGTACAATTTTGAGTACATGACTGAGTACGTATTAATTTTGGTTCATTACAATTACGATTACAATTATGGATTACAATCACCAATTAATTCATATTCACTTGTTGTTTAATTACACTTCCATTTTGAAGTACATTCTTACATGATAAATTAAATCATTACATTTAATTACAGTTTCACTGAAGTACATTTCAAGTTATTGTTAATTACAGTTTCATTAAAGTACATTACAAGTTATTGTTATTTAAAGTTTACAGTTAATTACAATTAAAACAGTTACTATAACTTTGTCTTGTTTTTACAGTTTCATATTAATAGACAATTAAGATGTTAGAAATATAATACAAAGTACATGGGCACATAACACACATGAAAACATAACGCATGATAATGTTATAAATTCGAATCAGAGCGAAAGGAGACTTTTTTTATCTTAGAAGCGTTCAATTCTGTCGGTCAGCGGAATTCGATCACTTAACCTAGCATTTTTCGAGTTCATCTCGGGAGGTCATATAATTAAAAATAAAATGAAAAAATAATACGAGAACGTATTTTTGCGTTTCGAAACGAAGGCATGAAGTTTCGCGTTGACACGAGTAAACATAGACTGATAATTGATAGGGCATAAGTAGACAATAGGTAGATGAATGAATAAGTAATAAAATTAATAAAGGATAGCGGTCAAGAAAGAACATGAATGTAAGAATGAGTATGGTGAATAAAATTATATTTATACTACATAACATATAAATAATGACTTCTATATAGTGTTTAGTCCTTAGGGAAATAAATGACGGGAAAATGTGACGTCATAGTTATTGAATTTTTACGATAGTACAAAATCATTGTAGGAGATTTACAAGAACGAATTAGAGACAAAGAGTGGGAAACGTAAAGAGAATAAAGTTACTTTGTGACGTCATAGTGTATAAGTCGTTATTAGAAAGATGAATTACAAAAATACAGGAATGAATAACAGACGTACAAATCTAAATTCTATCCAAACTCGCTTATGTGATTTTGGTTTCTTATGTAAAATGGACAATGAATTCATATAATGAGGGTGTAGGAATTGTTCATTGTTCACTTTTTACATTACTCTCCCCTTTTAAAAATGATATTTATACAATAATTTAATAGGGTACCATTAATACAATACAATGAGAAAATAACATCCTAACAGGGTACCATTAGTTTACAATACAAATTTTATACAGAACGATTTCGCGTGGTCGAGTACAATGCAGAGTATCCAAATTTATTTTTAAAATGACACTTGCTTACAAAATATAAAAAAATCAAAGATTAATACTTTAGTTTAGACAAACATTTAATAGGATTAATACATTAATTTAGACAACCAATTAAGTTAGACAAACAATGATATGGTTAAATTTTTTTTTTCCAAAATTTTATTTTTTTCTGTGGGATAAATTATGTACATAATATAGGTAAAAGGGAAAAATGCAAATCGTACAATCTATAAACTAATTTTTATGACTAGTGTAGGTAAAAATAGAATTACGTAATGGATGATATATAGACTTTGGTCTAGTGTGTATTTTTGTGTGCTAGGTATAAAGTGTGTAGCTGATAATTTCGTGAGACAGATTAGCTGAGAGATTGTTAAATTAACTGTATAAATGCATGAGCGAGAATTTATATAAAGTAAGCAATAATTATTATGTATTATGATGATAATGTTTGCATACGAGTTTTAATGCAAAAGTGACTGAAGGGACGGAACGTAAATGAATTCGAATATGTGTCAAAAGTAATAAAATTCAATTAGGATTATAGATTTTACATAATTAATCAGTTACACGTATAAGGTAATTAAAAAAAACGAACTTAGAGGACTTACAATTAATGAAAGTACATCTCACGGTTTTAAAATTGAATTTTGACACAATTAATTTCGACTACTAAAATTCATAGCCATATACTGTAGTAGTATGTCAATTTGACTATAATTTTCGTTTGATACCTTACAAATGGTACAATAACAATTTAAGGACAGTTACTCACGATTAATTGAACAAAAGAAAAATAAAAATACAAATTAAAAATATGAATCAATTATGCATTTCAACGAGCTAAATACAATTTTATAATATTCTAAAAAAATAAAAGTAAATCGAGCCATAGATGAGTTTCGACTAAGAATAAAAAGTTATTGAAATGGAAGGGAAGCATTTCGAACAATCTTTTCTTTTAATAATTTCAATTAAATTTTATATTAAAAATTATTTTCTATAAAAAAAAAAATATTAAAAAGGTTTAATAATTTTTGCAGGTTAAGTAGAAAAATCATACTCTTTCGTTGAATGTTGATAGAATTTTGAATTATTTGATATTTTAGTCTGAAAACTTGTTTGCATATAGACAAATACATCTGTTTTATTGCGTAGAAGTTTTATTAAAAATTAAATGACTGAAATTTAGGGTATGTGCGGTCATACGGGTAAATTTCCCGATCGTACAGAGCAGGATAAATTAGGTACATGATCGATTAATTAATTATTACACAACTATTATTATCACGTATACATTACAATGATTATCAAAGTCATTACAACCTTTGTACAAATAATAAATTACATAACTACATAACAAATCGGTGAATTTCCGTCTTACAAACAAAGAAAAAAGGTTAAACTAAAGACGCAAATCGGTCAATTCAGGTTGAATTTAATTCTCTTTTACAACAAAAAAAAGGTTGAATTAAATTCTCTTGAACAACAAAAAAAGGTTGAATTCAATTGACTGCATTGAAAACTTCGACTTGAAAACTAACTTCGACTTAAAAACTAACTTTGACTTGAACTCTCTCAAGTATTTCTATAAAAATCTCTGGGGTGGTTGTCCATCTTGGCGCAACCTTCTGACTTCACCTCTTATCAAGTATTCTGAAACTAACTTGAAATTAACTAAAATGGAAAATGACTGCACTTGACCTTTATCAAGTGGAGACGATTAACCTCTGTTTTGGTTGACCCTCTTGGTGCAACCTTCTGACTTGAAAACTGACTTCAAAAAATGTTTTCAAAAATGACTTCAAAAAATGACTTCAAAAAATGACTTCAAAATTACTTCGGTATCTCTCTAAATCTATAAACTCTCTGTAAACTCTCTCTCTTAATTTGCAAGTCAATTCAATTCAGTAATTGAAAAAAATTTGCAAACAAAAAATAAAAAAAATGTAAACAATATTTCACTCTAATGTACAGTGCTTACAATAAGTCTCGCGCCTCTGTCTCGTCCCAAGCTAGTCTGTTAGGTATAAAATGGGCGGTCCTTATGGCAGCGGAGGTGTGTTCGGATTGGTGCACATAATTGCTCTAACCCCATCAATTACGTCCACATTATCATTGTGTCGATCACTCTATCTATTTATATATAGAGACATACTGCCACCACGTTCTCCTGATATGAATCCGATTGAAAACCTTTGGGCAATAGAGTATGCAGGGGATAACGTGTCTCAGTCCCAGCTATGGTAGTTGTCTTACAATTAACAGTCCCAACTCCCAAGTGCAAGTTACGTTAACACCTCCACATAAACTACCCTGGACTAAAATAACATACGTGAAGCACTTACCCACGAACCATTTAAAAGGTGTGATTTAAAAGCTCTCTGTCTCTCTCTCTGTGTCTCTCTCTGTGTGTGTGTCTCTCTCTCTGTCTCTCTCTGTCTCTGTCTCTCTCTGTCTCTCTCTGTCTCTGTCTCTCTCTGTCTCTCTCTGTATGTCTGTCTGTCTGTCTGTCTCTCTCTCTCTCTCTCTCTGATCACACCGCATGGCAATGTATCCATATAACGTTAATAACAACCGAAACTCGAGAAAATATACTCTCTGCCTTCCGCTCTATCCCAAATCCTTTTCTCTTAGTAACCTCTTAATACAAACTAATCTATCATATTTTGCGACTTTTTAACTCTGGTAGGATTCAATTTCATTCCTATAGTGTAAGATACTTAAATTCATGTGTGTATTATGCCATATGATGTGCGTAATAAATAATCATTTTTAAATAGTTGGAGCGTTCAAGGTCATCTGTAGTAATCTATAGACTACCCCTCAAGCCCACTCTCAACACTTAGATTCCCCTAAGACACAGGCATCTTCAAGTAACATGAATGCGTAGAGATCTAAGGTGTTAGATTCCATATTATATAATTTATGTGCTAGGTTTAAGAACGCTGGCATTGAAGGATGGAAGGAAGGGACAGTAAAAGCGATAATAGGTTTAATGAAGGAAGTGGAATGAGGATGGAGGTAAGCGTTGCTATGTCGAAGGAAACGAGGTTGGGTGGGGAATTACGAAGGGAGGAGAAAAGGGAGCCAAAGATTATTAATCTAATTCTGCCACCACGTTCTCCTGATATGAATCCGATTGAAAACCTTTGGGCAATAATGATTAACGAGGAATAGTTGGGAGAGCTTACGTCGAACACCAAACATTCCCTACAATCTGGCCTTTTCTATGCCGCAACGATTGCAAGAAATTATTGATGCCGGAGGAAGCTATACGAAATACTGATGTTAAAGCCATGACGTAAATGTGTATCGAATATATATTTGTTAATATAGAATTTTATTGTATTTTTATGTTTGACATCTATAAAAGTATATATTGTGACCATGAAAGAACTTTACTTATCCTTAGTTAGAATCTTTTCTTGCAATGTCTACGCTCGTGGAGATGATAATATATGCATTGTTGAAACAAACTATGAGAAGGTAATAGTTTCAGGAAAAAAATAAAAACTGGCAACATCGAGGCCATCACATGTTTATGGGAATTGTCATATAATATGCTACCAATAAACTCTTATATACTACTATATACAGTATACTGTATTACGTAATAATTACGATGAACAAATCAAATGCAAGTTTCTCTGATTCACGGCCCACCAGTCTTGCTTTAGACTAATGACTTTCATAAGATGGAATAGGTTACCACTTAAAACAATGGATAAACTATCTATTAGTGAGACGACCGTGACTTCCTCGAAATGTGAGCGCGTGAGAGGTTCACTGAGGAATTTGATCATTAGATTCTTCACGTAGGATATGTATCACAAACAACAATATTGACAACAATTCCCAACAATTACTTAATATCAATCATTGCATTTGAGCAAATAATTTAGACCTGCGTCAAAATAACTTAGGTATCATGCCATGATTTGGGATATTTGCCGAATTAGTCGTTCTCTATAGTCTACAGCAGGGATTCCCAAAGTGGTCTGTAGCAGTGGTGTAGTGCTGTGGGAACGCGTGGGAACGGCGTTCCCTTACTTTTTTTGGTAGACGGAACGGCGTTCCCTCACTATTTCAAATAAATCCGAACTTACAAATCTCTAACGTCATGAAATTTTAATTCCCACCCCTAGAAGAAATATGAGAAAGAATCATTAACTGCTTCATTTCTTTTAGCTTCGACTGAGGCAATGCTAGCCTATAAAGATCTGGTGAAACAGTCACCACGGCGTACCAGTTGTTAACTTTTTTTTAGTTAATCATTCCAGTTGTTAGCTATTTTTATTGATCGTACTGGATGTCGTATATCTAATGACACTGGAAATACTGCATCTTCAACCTTGGAATATATCCTAATATCCAGTGCATATGACCTCAAAATATCCCTGAAATTGGTCAGATTTCAAAAGATTTCCAGGGGGGCTTACAGTGCCCCCGGACCCCCAGCTGTATGGGCTCGCCGCGCTCGCCATTGTCCTCCCCCCGCATCTGAGTAACACTTTCAAAATGCGTTCCCTCACTTCTTTATTTAGCACTACACCACTGGTCTGTAGGAAGCTTCCAGGGGGTCTCTAAGCTTTTGGAAAAATAGTAACATTAACTATCTTCTATCTTCTATCTTCTATCTATCTTCTTATCTTATCTTATCTTATCTTATCTTATCTTTATATATAAAAGAGGAAGTTTGTTTGTTTGTCTGTTTGTCTGTTTGTTTGTTCTCTATTGAAATGAATATGGCTGCACCAAATAGTGTTTAAGGTAGTGAATCAGATATAACTTTTCACGGGGAATCTAATGGTGTGCACAGTAGGTAGGTACAGTAGGTAGGTAGGTAGGTAGGTAGGTACAGTAGGTAGGTACAGTAGGTGGGTACAGTAGGTAGGTAGGTACAGTAGGTAGGTACAGTAGGTAGGTAGGTAGACTAGACAGTTTTATTTAGTAAATGGGTAGGTACAGTAGGTAGGTAGACTAGACAGTTTTATTTAGTAAATGGGTAGGTATAGTAGGTAGGTAGGTAGGTACAGTAGGTAGGTAGGTACAGTAGGTAGGTAGACTAGACAGTTTTATTTAGTAAATGATACATTAAAATCTTGTTTAGTTTTGAATGACGGCATAAAGTCACGGGATTTAAGTACTGCTCTAATGTAACTATCTTTTGAATCCTTTCCATACACTGCCCCAGACGCTTCAGTTACCACCCTAACACAGCGTTCTACACCTTGGGAGTGACATGGTATCCGGACAACAAGGGGCTCTTCAGTGATCTTATCGAGTTGTTCGACAGAGAACTGCTTCGTGATGTTTTCAAGGAATAAAAACAATTACCAAAACTTTGTGTTTATGTGTTCATTTAGTTTTGTTCATCTTTTTACCTTATTTTGACATACCCTTACATCCCGGGCAACGCCGGGTATCTCTGCTAGTATTAAATAAATTTCCATTTCACACTAGACATTCGGTAAGTGTTTATTAAACTGGTTTAATGAGCGTAGAATGTTTAATTTTACATTAATTTAAAAGCTATCTATGTTTATGAAATATACTATAGTTTGTAACTGAATTCATAATTTTTTTTGTGGGGAGTCTATGTCCGTACGGAATTAATATTTAGGGGTCCTTGGTGGTAAAAGTTTGGGAACCCCTGGTCTACAGTATATATTGAGACGGTATAATGTAATGCCCAGCTAATATTATGATGACTAGGATTGCTCCATAACCATCCCAACATCCCGAAACTTGCTCATTCTGCTTTTTAATCATTTGTATTTTAAACACTAAAATGTAGCAGAAGTGACGTAATAATGGACGTCATTGATGGGGTTAGAGCAATTATGTGCACCAATCCGAACACACCTCCGCTGCCATAAGGACCGCCCATTTTATACCTAACAGACTAGCTTGGGACGAGACAGAGGCGCGAGACTTATTGTAAGCACTGTACACGAAGGTACGATACTATTATGTTTGATACATAAAATAAAATTATTCTATACTGAATATAACAGTGAAAATAACTCTTGAAATTAAATCTCTTTGAAATTAACTCTCTGTTACAATTAACTCTGTTACAATTAACTCTGTTACAATTAACTCTCTGTTACAATTAACTCTCTGTTACAATTAACTTTTGTGACTTTTAACTTTTGTGACTTTTAACTTTTGTGAAAATTACTGTTTCACTAAAAAAAATGTATCACTGGTGTCTGAAATGTTCACTGTGTTTCTTGTAAATTCTGACTTAATATTCATTATTAACTGTTAATAATAGTGACTTTTTCAAATGTTTATAAATTACTTAAGAAAACAAAATGTACTTAACAAAATTTTTCTATGGGGAAAATCCTTGAGACGTGTCCTGAAGACGTCTTGCTGGCTACTTGTTCCTGGATGAAAACTAGGCGTGAAGAACTTGGAGTCGTGACGCACCGGTTCAAGGGTGGATGTTACGAACTAGAAGTCGTGACACGCCGGTCAACTGGTTTTATCCTGATGCAGGGTAATTTCTATTCTTGGCCAAAGAGTGGCCTCTTCTTAAGATAATCTTCTTAAAATCTTCTTTTTATCCTGATGCAGGGTAATTTCTATTCTTGGCCAAAGAGTGGCCTCTTCTTAAAATCTTCTTCTTCTTAAAATAATCTTGTTATCCTGGTGCAGGGTAATTTCTATCTTGGCCAAAGAGTGGCCTCGTCTTAAAATAATCTTCTTAAAATCTTCTTTTTATCCTGATGCAGGGTAATTTCTATTCTTGGCAAAAGAGTGGCCACTTGTTAAAATCTTCTTCTTCTTAAAAATCTTCTTGTTCTTAAAAATCGTCTTCTTAAAAATATTCTTCGTAAAATCATCATCTTATCCTGGTATAGGGTCTGGAGTTGTTATCTTCCTTCTTCTATGTGTTTATCCTGGTATAGGGTCTCCAGTTTGTTAGAATCCTCTTCTTAAAATAATCTTCTTAAAGTAATCTTTTTCTTAAAGTAATCTTCTTCTTCTTAAAATCTGTTAAGATCCTGGCAAAGGGTCTCCAATATGTTAATATCCTCTTCTTCTTCTTAAAATCTTCTTTTGATCCTGATGCAGGGTCGCCAGTTGGAAGAATCCTCTTCTTAAAATAATCTTCTTCTTAAAATAATCTTCTTCTTAAAATAATCTTCCTCTTAAAATCTTCTTTTAATCCTGGCAAGGGTCTGGGGTGTCTCGTATAGACGAGGCGTTCTTGTTAAGGGGCAAGGGGCCACTGCCCCCTCCCCGCAGCGAGGCTGCAGTCCAAAGACGAGTCTCGTAATGAAGTTCTCTGATGAAGAAGTGCCTTCAATGAAGTCTTAAACGAAGTGGTGTATTTTTACAAATATACGTATAATATAACTTAAATGTTTGGGGGAGAACAGTTGAAGGTTAAATTTCCCCCCTTTTTAAACACATGATCAGATGTTTTAAAAGATTGCAAATTTCAAATTAAAAAATAAAATAACAAAAAACTAATTTGTATTTTTTCGCCGAGTCTTCATTTATGAAGGCGATATCATTTCGTAATAGTACATAAGTACAATTTTGAGTACATGACTGAGTACGTATTAATTTTGGTTCATTACAATTACGATTACAATTATGGATTACAATTACCAATTAATTCATATTCACTTGTTGTTTAATTACACTTCCATTTTGAAGTACATTCTTACATGATAAATTAAATCATTACATTTAATTACAGTTTCACTGAAGTACATTACAAGTTATTGTTAATTACAGTTTCATTAAAGTACATTACAAGTTATTGTTAATTTAAAGTATTACAGTTAATTACAATTAAACAGTTACTATAACTTTGTCTTGTTTTTAAAGTTTCATATTAATAGACAATTAAGATGTTAGAAATATAATACAAAGTACATGGGCACATAACACACATGATATAACATAACGCATGATAATGTTATAAATTCGAATCAGAGCGAAAGGAGACTTTTTTATCTTAGAAGCGTTCAATTCTGTCGGTCAGCGGAATTCGATCACTTAACCTCACCATTTTCAAGTTCATCTCGGGAGGTCATATAATTAAAAATAAAAATGAAAAAAATAATACGAGAACGTATTTTTGCGTTTTCGAACGAAGGCATGAAGTTTCGCGTTGACACGAGTAAACATAGACTGATAAGTTGATAGGGCATAAGTAGACAATAGGTAGATGAATGAATAAGTAATAAAATTAATAAAGGATAGCGGTCAAGAAAGAACATGAATGTAAGAATGAGTATGGTTGAATAATAATTATATTTATACTACATAACATATAAATAATGACTTCTATAGAGTGTTTAGTCCTTAGGGAAATAAATGACGGGAAAATGTGACGTCATAGTTATAGAATTTTTACGTATAGTACAAATCATTGTTAGGAAGATTTACAAGAACGAATTAGAGACAAAGAGTGGGAAACGTAAAGAGAATAAAGTTATTTTGTGACGTCATAGTATATAAGTCGTTATTAGAAAGATGAATTAGAAAAATACAGGAATGAATAAAGACGTACAAATCTAAATTCTATCCAAAACTCGCTTATGTGATTTTTGGTTTCTTATGTAAAAATGGACAATGAATTCATATAATGATGGTGTAGGAATTGTTCATTGTTCACTTTTTACATTACTCTCCCCTTTTAAAAATGATATTTATACAATAATTTAATAGGGTACCATTAATACAATACAATGAGAAAATAACATCCTAACAGGGTACCATTAGTTACAATACAAATTTTATACAGAACGATTTCGCGTGGTCGAGTACAATGCAGAGTATCCAAATTTATTTTTAAAATTACACTTGCTTACAAAATATAAAAAAATCAAAGATTAATACTTTAGTTTAGACAAACATTTAATAGGATTAATACATTAATTTAGACAACCAATTAAGTTAGACAAACAATGATATGGTTAAATTTTTTTTTCCAAAATTTTATTTTTTTCTGTGGGATAAATTATGTACATAATGAATAGGTAAAAGGGAAAAATGCAAATCGTACAATCTATAAACTAATTTTTATTGACTAGTGTAGGTAAAAATAGAATTACGTAATGGATGATATATAGACCTGTGGTCTAGTGTGTATTTTTGTGTGCTAGTTATAAAGTGTGTAGCTGATAATTTCGTGAGACAGATTAGCTGAGAGGATTGTTAAATTAACTGTATAAATGCATGAGCGAGAATTTATATAAAGTAAGCAATAATTATTATGTATTATGATGATAATGTTTGCATACGAGTTTTAATGCAAAAGTGACTGAAGGGACGGAACGTAAATGAATTCGAATATGTGTCAAAAGTAATAAAATTCAATTAGGATTATAGATTTTACATAATTAATCAGTTACACGTATAAGGTAATTAAAAAAACGAACTTAGAGGACTTACAATTAATGAAAGTACATCTCACGGTTTTAAAATTGAATTTTGACACACAATTAATTTCGACTACTAAAATTCATAGCCATATACTGTAGTAGTATGTCAATTTGACTATAATTTTCGTTTGATACCTTACAAATGGTACAATAACAATTTAAGGACAGTTACTCACGATTAATTGAACAAAAGAAAAATAAAAATACAAATTAAAAATATGAATCAATTATGCATTTCAACGAGCTAAATACAATTTTATAATATTCTAAAAAAAATAAAAGTAAATCGAGCCATAGATGAGTTTCGACTAAGAATAAAAAGTTATTGAAATGGAAGGAAGCATTTCGAACAATCTTTTCTTTTAATAATTTCAATTAAATTTTATATTAAAAATTATTTTTCTAAAAAAAAAAATATTAAAAAGGTTTAATAATTTTTGCAGGTTAAGTAGAAAAATCATACTCTTTCGTTGAATGTTGATAGAATTTTGAATTATTTGATATTTTAGTCTGAAAACTTGTTTGCATATAGACAAATACATCTGTTTTATTGCGTAGAAGTTTTATTAAAAATTAAATGACTGAAATTTAGGGTATGTGCGGTCATACGGGTAAATTTCCCGATCGTACAGAGCAGGATAAATTAGGTACATGATCGATTAATTAATTATTACACAACTATTATTATCACGTATACATTACAATGATTATCAAAGTCATTACAACCTTTGTACAAATAATAAATTACATAACTACATAACAAATCGGTGAATTTCCGTCTTACAAACAAAGAAAAAAGGTTAAACTAAAGACGCAAATCGGTCAATTCAGGTTGAATTTAATTCTCTTTTACAACAAAAAAAGGTTGAATTAAATTCTCTTGAACAACAAAAAAAAGGTTGAATTCAATTGACTGCATTGAAAACTTCGACTTGAAAACTAACTTCGACTTAAAAACTAACTTTGACTTGAACTCTCTCAAGTATTTCTATAAAAATCTCTGGGGTGGTTGTCCATCTTGGCGCAACCTTCTGACTTCAATTATCAAGTATTCTGAAACTAACTTGAAATTAACTAAAATGGAAAATGACTGCACTTGACCTTTATCAAGTGGAGACGATTAACCTCTGTTTTGGTTGACCCTCTTGGTGCAACCTTCTGACTTGAAAACTGACTTCAAAAAATGTTTTCAAAAATGACTTCAAAAAATGACTTCAAAAAATGACTTCAAAATTACTTCGGTATCTCTCTAAATCTATAAACTCTCTGTAAACTCTCTCTCTTAATTTGCAAGTCAATTCAATTCAGTAATTGAAAAAAATTTGCAAACAAAAAATAAAAAAAATGTAAACAATATTTCACTCTAATGTACACGAAGGTACGATACTATTATGTTTGATACATAAAATAAAATTATTCTATACTGAATATAACAGTGAAAATAACTCTTGAAATTAAATCTCTTTGAAATTAACTCTCTGTTACAATTAACTCTGTTACAATTAACTCTGTTACAATTAACTCTCTGTTACAATTAACTCTCTGTTACAATTAACTTTTGTGACTTTTAACTTTTGTGACTTTTAACTTTTGTGAAAATTACTGTTTCACTAAAAAAAATGTATCACTGGTGTCTGAAATGTTCACTGTGTTTCTTGTAAATTCTGACTTAATATTCATTATTAACTGTTAATAATAGTGACTTTTTCAAATGTTTATAAATTACTTAAGAAAACAAAATGTACTTAACAAAATTTTTCTATGGGGAAAATCCTTGAGACGTGTCCTGAAGACGTCTTGCTGGCTACTTGTTCCTGGATGAAAACTAGGCGTGAAGAACTTGGAGTCGTGACGCACCGGTTCAAGGGTGGATGTTACGAACTAGAAGTCGTGACACGCCGGTCAACTGGTTTTATCCTGATGCAGGGTAATTTCTATTCTTGGCCAAAGAGTGGCCTCTTCTTAAGATAATCTTCTTAAAATCTTCTTTTTATCCTGATGCAGGGTAATTTCTATTCTTGGCCAAAGAGTGGCCTCTTCTTAAAATCTTCTTCTTCTTAAAATAATCTTGTTATCCTGGTGCAGGGTAATTTCTATCTTGGCCAAAGAGTGGCCTCGTCTTAAAATAATCTTCTTAAAATCTTCTTTTATCCTGATGCAGGGTAATTTCTATTCTTGGCAAAAGAGTGGCCACTTGTTAAAATCTTCTTCTTCTTAAAAATCTTCTTGTTCTTAAAAATCGTCTTCTTAAAAATATTCTTCGTAAAATCATCATCTTATCCTGGTATAGGGTCTGGAGTTGTTATCTTCCTTCTTCTATGTGTTTATCCTGGTATAGGGTCTCCAGTTTGTTAGAATCCTCTTCTTAAAATAATCTTCTTAAAGTAATCTTTTTCTTAAAGTAATCTTCTTCTTCTTAAAATCTGTTAAGATCCTGGCAAAGGGTCTCCAATATGTTAATATCCTCTTCTTCTTCTTAAAATCTTCTTTTGATCCTGATGCAGGGTCGCCAGTTGGAAGAATCCTCTTCTTAAAATAATCTTCTTCTTAAAATAATCTTCTTCTTAAAATAATCTTCCTCTTAAAATCTTCTTTTAATCCTGGCAAGGGTCTGGGGTGTCTCGTATAGACGAGGCGTTCTTGTTAAGGGGCAAGGGGCCTCTGCCCCCTCCCCGCAGCGAGGCTGCAGTCCAAAGAGAGTCTCGTAATGAAGTTCTCTGATGAAGAAGTGCCTTCAATGAAGTCTTAAACGAAGTGGTGTATTTTTACAAATATACGTATAATATAACTTAAATGTTTGGGGGAGAACAGTTGAAGGTTAAATTTCCCCCCTTTTTAAACACATGATCAGATGTTTTAAAAGATTGCAAATTTCAAATTAAAAAATAAAATAACAAAAAACTAATTTGTATTTTTTCGCCGAGTCTTCATTTATGAAGGCGATATCATTTCGTAATAGTACATAAGTACAATTTTGAGTACATGACTGAGTACGTATTAATTTTGGTTCATTACAATTACGATTACAATTATGGATTACAATTACCAATTAATTCATATTCACTTGTTGTTTAATTACACTTCCATTTTGAAGTACATTCTTACATGATAAATTAAATCATTACATTTAATTACAGTTTCACTGAAGTACATTACAAGTTATTGTTAATTACAGTTTCATTAAAGTACATTACAAGTTATTGTTAATTTAAAGTATTACAGTTAATTACAATTAAACAGTTACTATAACTTTGTCTTGTTTTTAAAGTTTCATATTAATAGACAATTAAGATGTTAGAAATATAATACAAAGTACATGGGCACATAACACACATGATATAACATAACGCATGATAATGTTATAAATTCGAATCAGAGCGAAAGGAGACTTTTTTATCTTAGAAGCGTTCAATTCTGTCGGTCAGCGGAATTCGATCACTTAACCTCACCATTTTCGAGTTCATCTCGGGAGGTCATATAATTAAAAATAAAAATGAAAAAAATAATACGAGAACGTATTTTTGCGTTTTCGAACGAAGGCATGAAGTTTCGCGTTGACACGAGTAAACATAGACTGATAAGTTGATAGGGCATAAGTAGACAATAGGTAGATGAATGAATAAGTAATAAAATTAATAAAGGATAGCGGTCAAGAAAGAACATGAATGTAAGAATGAGTATGGTTGAATAATAATTATATTTATACTACATAACATATAAATAATGACTTCTATAGTGTTTAGTCCTTAGGGAAATAAATGACGGGAAAATGTGACGTCATAGTTATGAATTTTTACGTATAGTACAAATCATTGTTAGGAAGATTTACAAGAACGAATTAGAGACAAAGAGTGGGAAACGTAAAGAGAATAAAGTTATTTGTGACGTCATAGTATATAAGTCGTTATTAGAAAGATGAATTAGAAAAATACAGGAATGAATAAAGACGTACAAATCTAAATTCTATCCAAAACTCGCTTATGTGATTTTTGGTTTCTTATGTAAAAATGGACAATGAATTCATATAATGATGGTGTAGGAATTGTTCATTGTTCACTTTTTACATTACTCTCCCCTTTTAAAAATGATATTTATACAATAATTTAATAGGGTACCATTAATACAATACAATGAGAAAATAACATCCTAACAGGGTACCATTAGTTACAATACAAATTTTATACAGAACGATTTCGCGTGGTCGAGTACAATGCAGAGTATCCAAATTTATTTTTAAAATGACACTTGCTTACAAAATATAAAAAAATCAAAGATTAATACTTTAGTTTAGACAAACATTTAATAGGATTAATACATTAATTTAGACAACCAATTAAGTTAGACAAACAATGATATGGTTAAATTTTTTTTTCCAAAATTTTATTTTTTTCTGTGGGATAAATTATGTACATAATGAATAGGTAAAAGGGAAAAATGCAAATCGTACAATCTATAAACTAATTTTTATTGACTAGTGTAGGTAAAAATAGAATTACGTAATGGATGATATATAGACCTGTGGTCTAGTGTGTATTTTTGTGTGCTAGGTATAAAGTGTGTAGCTGATAATTTCGAGAGACAGATTAGCTGAGAGGATTGTTAAATTAACTGTATAAATGCATGAGCGAGAATTTATATAAAGTAAGCAATAATTATTATGTATTATGATGATAATGTTTGCATACGAGTTTTAATGCAAAAGTGACTGAAGGGACGGAACGTAAATGAATTCGAATATGTGTCAAAAGTAATAAAATTCAATTAGGATTATAGATTTTACATAATTAATCAGTTACACGTATAAGGTAATTAAAAAAAACGAACTTAGAGGACTTACAATTAATGAAAGTACATCTCACGGTTTTAAAATTGAATTTTGACACACAATTAATTTCGACTACTAAAATTCATAGCCATATACTGTAGTAGTATGTCAATTTGACTATAATTTTCGTTTGATACCTTACAAATGGTACAATAACAATTTAAGGACAGTTACTCACGATTAATTGAACAAAAGAAAAATAAAAATACAAATTAAAAATATGAATCAATTATGCATTTCAACGAGCTAAATACAATTTTATAATATTCTAAAAAAAATAAAAGTAAATCGAGCCATAGATGAGTTTCGACTAAGAATAAAAAGTTATTGAAATGGAAGGGAAGCATTTCGAACAATCTTTTCTTTTAATAATTTCAATTAAATTTTATATTAAAAATTATTTTTCTATAAAAAAAAAAATATTAAAAAGGTTTAATAATTTTTGCAGGTTAAGTAGAAAAATCATACTCTTTCGTTGAATGTTGATAGAATTTTGAATTATTTGATATTTTAGTCTGAAAACTTGTTTGCATATAGACAAATACATCTGTTTTATTGCGTAGAAGTTTTATTAAAAATTAAATGACTGAAATTTAGGGTATGTGCGGTCATACGGGTAAATTTCCCGATCGTACAGAGCAGGATAAATTAGGTACATGATCGATTAATTAATTATTACACAACTATTATTATCACGTATACATTACAATGATTATCAAAGTCATTACAACCTTTGTACAAATAATAAATTACATAACTACATAACAAATCGGTGAATTTCCGTCTTACAAACAAAGAAAAAAGGTTAAACTAAAGACGCAAATCGGTCAATTCAGGTTGAATTTAATTCTCTTTTACAACAAAAAAAGGTTGAATTAAATTCTCTTGAACAACAAAAAAAAGGTTGAATTCAATTGACTGCATTGAAAACTTCGACTTGAAAACTAACTTCGACTTAAAAACTAACTTTGACTTGAACTCTCTCAAGTATTTCTATAAAAATCTCTGGGGTGGTTGTCCATCTTGGCGCAACCTTCTGACTTCACCTTTATCAAGTATTCTGAAACTAACTTGAAATTAACTAAAAATGGAAAATGACTGCACTTGACCTTTATCAAGTGGAGACGATTAACCTCTGTTTTGGTTGACCCTCTTGGTGCAACCTTCTGACTTGAAAACTGACTTCAAAAAATGTTTTCAAAAATGACTTCAAAAAATGACTTCAAAAAATGACTTCAAAATTACTTCAAGTATCTCTCTAAATCTATAAACTCTCTGTAAACTCTCTCTCTTAATTTGCAAGTCAATTCAATTCAGTAATTGAAAAAAATTTGCAAACAAAAAATAAAAAAAATGTAAACAATATTTCACTCTAATGTACACGAAGGTACGATACTATTATGTTTGATACATAAAATAAAATTATTCTATACTGAATATAACAGTGAAAATAACTCTTGAAATTAACTCTCTTGAAATTAACTCTTCAATTTGTCAATTAACTCTGTACAATTAACTCGTTACAATTAACTCTCTGTTACAATTAACTCTCTGTTACAATTAACTTTTGTGACTTTTAACTTTTGTGACTTTTAACTTTTGTGAAAATTACTGTTTCACTAAAAAAAATGTATCACTGGTGTCTGAAATGTTCACTGTGTTTCTTGTAAATTCTGACTTAATATTCATTATTAACTGTTAATAATAGTGACTTTTTCAAATGTTTATAAATTACTTAAGAAAACAAAATGTACTTAACAAAATTTTTCTATGGGGAAAATCCTTGAGACGTGTCCTGAAGACGTCTTGCTGGCTACTTGTTCCTGGATGAAAACTAGGCGTGAAGAACTTGGAGTCGTGACGCACCGGTTCAAGGGTGGATGTTACGAACTAGAAGTCGTGACACGCCGGTCAACTGGTTTTATCCTGATGCAGGGTAATTTCTATTCTTGGCCAAAGAGTGGCCTCTTCTTAAAATCTTCTTCTTCTTAAAATAATCTTGTTATCCTGGTGCAGGGTAATTTCTATCTTGGCCAAAGAGTGGCCTCGTCTTAAAATAATCTTCTTAAAATCTTCTTTTTATCCTGATGCAGGGTAATTTCTATTCTTGGCAAAAGAGTGGCCACTTGTTAAAATCTTCTTCTTCTTAAAAATCTTCTTGTTCTTAAAAATCGTCTTCTTAAAAATATTCTTCGTAAAATCATCATCTTATCCTGGTATAGGGTCTGGAGTTGTTATCTTCCTTCTTCTATGTGTTTATCCTGGTATAGGGTCTCCAGTTTGTTAGAATCCTCTTCTTAAAATAATCTTCTTAAAGTAATCTTTTTCTTAAAGTAATCTTCTTCTTCTTAAAATCTGTTAAGATCCTGGCAAAGGGTCTCCAATATGTTAATATCCTCTCTTCTTCTTAAAATCTTCTTTTGATCCTGATGCAGGGTCGCCAGTTGGAAGAATCCTCTTCTTAAAATAATCTTCTTCTTAAAATAATCTTCCTCTTAAAATCTTCTTTTAATCCTGGCAAGGGTCTGGGGTGTCTCGTATAGACGAGGCGTTCTTGTTAAGGGGCAAGGGGCCTCTGCCCCCTCCCCGCAGCGAGGCTGCAGTCCAAAGAAGAGTCTCGTAATGAAGTTCTCTGATGAAGAAGTGCCTTCAATGAAGTCTTAAACGAAGTGGTGTATTTTTACAAATATACGTATAATATAACTTAAATGTTTGGGGGAGAACAGTTGAAGGTTAAATTTCCCCCCTTTTTAAACACATGATCAGATGTTTTAAAAGATTGCAAATTTCAAATTAAAAAATAAAATAACAAAAAACTAATTTGTATTTTTTCGCCGAGTCTTCATTTATGAAGGCGATATCATTTCGTAATAGTACATAAGTACAATTTTGAGTACATGACTGAGTACGTATTAATTTTGGTTCATTACAATTACGATTACAATTATGGATTACAATTACCAATTAATTCATATTCACTTGTTGTTTAATTACACTTCCATTTTGAAGTACATTCTTACATGATAAATTAAATCATTACATTTAATTACAGTTTCACTGAAGTACATTACAAGTTATTGTTAATTACAGTTTCATTAAAGTACATTACAAGTTATTGTTAATTTAAAGTATTACAGTTAATTACAATTAAACAGTTACTATAACTTTGTCTTGTTTTTAAAGTTTCATATTAATAGACAATTAAGATGTTAGAAATATAATACAAAGTACATGGGCACATAACACACATGATATAACATAACGCATGATAATGTTATAAATTCGAATCAGAGCGAAAGGAGACTTTTTTATCTTAGAAGCGTTCAATTCTGTCGGTCAGCGGAATTCGATCACTTAACCTCACCATTTTCGAGTTCATCTCGGGAGGTCATATAATTAAAAATAAAAATGAAAAAAATAATACGAGAACGTATTTTTGCGTTTTCGAACGAAGGCATGAAGTTTCGCGTTGACACGAGTAAACATAGACTGATAAGTTGATAGGGCATAAGTAGACAATAGGTAGATGAATGAATAAGTAATAAAATTAATAAAGGATAGCGGTCAAGAAAGAACATGAATGTAAGAATGAGTATGGTTGAATAATAATTATATTTATACTACATAACATATAAATAATGACTTCTATAGAGTGTTTAGTCCTTAGGGAAATAAATGACGGGAAAATGTGACGTCATAGTTATAGAATTTTTACGTATAGTACAAATCATTGTTAGGAAGATTTACAAGAACGAATTAGAGACAAAGAGTGGGAAACGTAAAGAGAATAAAGTTATTTTGTGACGTCATAGTGTATAAGTCGTTATTAGAAAGATGAATTAGAAAAATACAGGAATGAATAAAGACGTACAAATCTAAATTCTATCCAAAACTCGCTTATGTGATTTTTGGTTTCTTATGTAAAAATGGACAATGAATTCATATAATGATGGTGTAGGAATTGTTCATTGTTCACTTTTTACATTACTCCCCTTTTAAAAATGATATTTATACAATAATTTAATAGGGTACCATTAATACAATACAATGAGAAAATAACATCCTAACAGGGTACCATTAGTTACAATACAAATTTTATACAGAACGATTTCGCGTGGTCGAGTACAATGCAGAGTATCCAAATTTATTTTTAAAATGACACTTGCTTACAAAATATAAAAAAATCAAAGATTAATACTTTAGTTTAGACAAACATTTAATAGGATTAATACATTAATTTAGACAACCAATTAAGTTAGACAAACAATGATATGGTTAAATTTTTTTTTCCAAAATTTTATTTTTTTCTGTGGGATAAATTATGTACATAATGAATAGGTAAAAGGGAAAAATGCAAATCGTACAATCTATAAACTAATTTTTATTGACTAGTGTAGGTAAAAATAGAATTACGTAATGGATGATATATAGACCTGTGGTCTAGTGTGTATTTTTGTGTGCTAGGTATAAAGTGTGTAGCTGATAATTTCGAGAGACAGATTAGCTGAGAGGATTGTTAAATTAACTGTATAAATGCATGAGCGAGAATTTATATAAAGTAAGCAATAATTATTATGTATTATGATGATAATGTTTGCATACGAGTTTTAATGCAAAAGTGACTGAAGGGACGGAACGTAAATGAATTCGAATATGTGTCAAAAGTAATAAAATTCAATTAGGATTATAGATTTTACATAATTAATCAGTTACACGTATAAGGTAATTAAAAAAAACGAACTTAGAGGACTTACAATTAATGAAAGTACATCTCACGGTTTTAAAATTGAATTTTGACACACAATTAATTTCGACTACTAAAATTCATAGCCATATACTGTAGTAGTATGTCAATTTGACTATAATTTTCGTTTGATACCTTACAAATGGTACAATAACAATTTAAGGACAGTTACTCACGATTAATTGAACAAAAGAAAAATAAAAATACAAATTAAAAATATGAATCAATTATGCATTTCAACGAGCTAAATACAATTTTATAATATTCTAAAAAAAATAAAAGTAAATCGAGCCATAGATGAGTTTCGACTAAGAATAAAAAGTTATTGAAATGGAAGGGAAGCATTTCGAACAATCTTTTCTTTTAATAATTTCAATTAAATTTTATATTAAAAATTATTTTTCTATATAAAAAAAAAATATTAAAAAGGTTTAATAATTTTTGCAGGTTAAGTAGAAAAATCATACTCTTTCGTTGAATGTTGATAGAATTTTGAATTATTTGATATTTTAGTCTGAAAACTTGTTTGCATATAGACAAATACATCTGTTTTATTGCGTAGAAGTTTTATTAAAAATTAAATGACTGAAATTTAGGGTATGTGCGGTCATACGGGTAAATTTCCCGATCGTACAGAGCAGGATAAATTAGGTACATGATCGATTAATTAATTATTACACAACTATTATTATCACGTATACATTACAATGATTATCAAAGTCATTACAACCTTTGTACAAATAATAAATTACATAACTACATAACAAATCGGTGAATTTCCGTCTTACAAACAAAGAAAAAAGGTTAAACTAAAGACGCAAATCGGTCAATTCAGGTTGAATTTAATTCTCTTTTACAACAAAAAAAAGGTTGAATTAAATTCTCTTGAACAACAAAAAAAAGGTTGAATTCAATTGACTGCATTGAAAACTTCGACTTGAAAACTAACTTCGACTTAAAAACTAACTTTGACTTGAACTCTCTCAAGTATTTCTATAAAAATCTCTGGGGTGGTTGTCCATCTTGGCGCAACCTTCTGACTTCACCTCTTATCAAGTATTCTGAAACTAACTTGAAATTAACTAAAAATGGAAAATGACTGCACTTGACCTTTATCAAGTGGAGACGATTAACCTCTGTTTTGGTTGACCCTCTTGGTGCAACCTTCTGACTTGAAAACTGACTTCAAAAAATGTTTTCAAAAATGACTTCAAAAAATGACTTCAAAAAATGACTTCAAAATTACTTCGGTATCTCTCTAAATCTATAAACTCTCTGTAAACTCTCTCTCTTAATTTGCAAGTCAATTCAATTCAGTAATTGAAAAAAATTTGCAAACAAAAAATAAAAAAAATGTAAACAATATTTCACTCTAATGTACACGAAGGTACGATACTATTATGTTTGATACATAAAATAAAATTATTCTATACTGAATATAACAGTGAAAAACTCTCTTGAAATTAATCTCTTTGAAATTAACTCTCTGTTACAATTAACTCTGTTACAATTAACTCTGTTACAATTAACTCTCTGTTACAATTAACTCTCTGTTACAATTAACTTTTGTGACTTTTAACTTTTGTGACTTTTAACTTTTGTGAAAATTACTGTTTCACTAAAAAAATGTATCACTGGTGTCTGAAATGTTCACTGTGTTTCTTGTAAATTCTGACTTAATATTCATTATTAACTGTTAATAATAGTGACTTTTTCAAATGTTTATAAATTACTTAAGAAAACAAAATGTACTTAACAAAATTTTTCTATGGGGAAAATCCTTGAGACGTGTCCTGAAGACGTCTTGCTGGCTACTTGTTCCTGGATGAAAACTAGGCGTGAAGAACTTGGAGTCGTGACGCACCGGTTCAAGGGTGGATGTTACGAACTAGAAGTCGTGACACGCCGGTCAACTGGTTTTATCCTGATGCAGGGTAATTTCTATTCTTGGCCAAAGAGTGGCCTCTTCTTAAGATAATCTTCTTAAAATCTTCTTTTTATCCTGATGCAGGGTAATTTCTATTCTTGGCCAAAGAGTGGCCTCTTCTTAAAATCTTCTTCTTCTTAAAATAATCTTGTTATCCTGGTGCAGGGTAATTTCTATCTTGGCCAAAGAGTGGCCTCTCGTCTTAAAATAATCTTCTTAAAATCTTCTTTTTATCCTGATGCAGGGTAATTTCTATTCTTGGCAAAAGAGTGGCCACTTGTTAAAATCTTCTTCTTCTTAAAAATCTTCTTGTTCTTAAAAATCGTCTTCTTAAAAATATTCTTCGTAAAATCATCATCTTATCCTGGTATAGGGTCTGGAGTTGTTATCTTCCTTCTTCTATGTGTTTATCCTGGTATAGGGTCTCCAGTTTGTTAGAATCCTCTTCTTAAAATAATCTTCTTAAAGTAATTTTTCTTAAAGTAATCTTCTTCTTCTTAAAATCTGTTAAGATCCTGGCAAAGGGTCTCCAATATGTTAATATCCTCTTCTTCTTCTTAAAATCTTCTTTTGATCCTGATGCAGGGTCGCCAGTTGGAAGAATCCTCTTCTTAAAATAATCTTCTTCTTAAAATAATCTTCCTCTTAAAATCTTCTTTTAATCCTGGCAAGGGTCTGGGTGTCTCGTATAGACGAGGCGTTCTTGTTAAGGGGCAAGGGGCCTCTGCCCCCTCCCCGCAGCGAGGCTGCAGTCCAAAGAAGAGTCTCGTAATGAAGTTCTCTGATGAAGAAGTGCCTTCAATGAAGTCTTAAACGAAGTGGTGTATTTTTACAAATATACGTATAATATAACTTAAATGTTTGGGGGAGAACAGTTGAAGGTTAAATTTCCCCCTTTTTAAACACATGATCAGATGTTTTAAAAGATTGCAAATTTCAAATTAAAAAATAAAATAACAAAAAACTAATTTGTATTTTTTCGCCGAGTCTTCATTTATGAAGGCGATATCATTTCGTAATAGTACATAAGTACAATTTTGAGTACATGACTGAGTACGTATTAATTTTGGTTCATTACAATTACGATTACAATTATGGATTACAATTACCAATTAATTCATATTCACTTGTTGTTTAATTACACTTCCATTTTGAAGTACATTCTTACATGATAAATTAAATCATTACATTTAATTACAGTTTCACTGAAGTACATTACAAGTTATTGTTAATTACAGTTTCATTAAAGTACATTACAAGTTATTGTTAATTTAAAGTATTACAGTTAATTACAATTAAACAGTTACTATAACTTTGTCTTGTTTTTAAAGTTTCATATTAATAGACAATTAAGATGTTAGAAATATAATACAAAGTACATGGGCACATAACACACATGATATAACATAACGCATGATAATGTTATAAATTCGAATCAGAGCGAAAGGAGACTTTTTATCTTAGAAGCGTTCAATTCTGTCGGTCAGCGGAATTCGATCACTTAACCTCACCATTTTCGAGTTCATCTCGGGAGGTCATATAATTAAAAATAAAAATGAAAAAATAATACGAGAACGTATTTTTGCGTTTTCGAACGAAGGCATGAAGTTTCGCGTTGACACGAGTAAACATAGACTGATAAGTTGATAGGGCATAAGTAGACAATAGGTAGATGAATGAATAAGTAATAAAATTAATAAAGGATAGCGGTCAAGAAAGAACATGAATGTAAGAATGAGTATGGTTGAATAATAATTATATTTATACTACATAACATATAAATAATGACTTCTATAGAGTGTTTAGTCCTTAGGGAAATAAATGACGGGAAAATGTGACGTCATAGTTATAGAATTTTTACGTATAGTACAAATCATTGTTAGGAAGATTTACAAGAACGAATTAGAGACAAAGAGTGGGAAACGTAAAGAGAATAAAGTTATTTTGTGACGTCATAGTGTATAAGTCGTTATTAGAAAGATGAATTAGAAAAATACAGGAATGAATAAAGACGTACAAATCTAAATTCTATCCAAAACTCGCTTATGTGATTTTTGGTTTCTTATGTAAAAATGGACAATGAATTCATATAATGATGGTGTAGGAATTGTTCATTGTTCACTTTTTACATTACTCTCCCCTTTTAAAAATGATATTTATACAATAATTTAATAGGGTACCATTAATACAATACAATGAGAAAATAACATCCTAACAGGGTACCATTAGTTACAATACAAATTTTATACAGAACGATTTCGCGTGGTCGAGTACAATGCAGAGTATCCAAATTTATTTTTAAAATGACACTTGCTTACAAAATATAAAAAATCAAAGATTAATACTTTAGTTTAGACAAACATTTAATAGGATTAATACATTAATTTAGACAACCAATTAAGTTAGACAAACAATGATATGGTTTAAATTTTTTTTCCAAAATTTTATTTTTTTCTGTGGGATAAATTATGTACATAATGAATAGGTAAAAGGGAAAAATGCAAATCGTACAATCTATAAACTAATTTTTATTGACTAGTGTAGGTAAAAATAGAATTACGTAATGGATGATATATAGACCTGTGGTCTAGTGTGTATTTTTGTGTGCTAGGTATAAAGTGTGTAGCTGATAATTTCGAGAGACAGATTAGCTGAGAGGATTGTTAAATTAACTGTATAAATGCATGAGCGAGAATTTATATAAAGTAAGCAATAATTATTATGTATTATGATGATAATGTTTGCATACGAGTTTTAATGCAAAAGTGACTGAAGGGACGGAACGTAAATGAATTCGAATATGTGTCAAAAGTAATAAAATTCAATTAGGATTATAGATTTTACATAATTAATCAGTTACACGTATAAGGTAATTAAAAAAACGAACTTAGAGGACTTACAATTAATGAAAGTACATCTCACGGTTTTAAAATTGAATTTTGACACACAATTAATTTCGACTACTAAAATTCATAGCCATATACTGTAGTAGTATGTCAATTTGACTATAATTTTCGTTTGATACCTTACAAATGGTACAATAACAATTTAAGGACAGTTACTCACGATTAATTGAACAAAAGAAAAATAAAAATACAAATTAAAAATATGAATCAATTATGCATTTCAACGAGCTAAATACAATTTTATAATATTCTAAAAAAAATAAAAGTAAATCGAGCCATAGATGAGTTTCGACTAAGAATAAAAAGTTATTGAAATGGAAGGGAAGCATTTCGAACAATCTTTTCTTTTAATAATTTCAATTAAATTTTATATTAAAAATTATTTTTCTATAAAAAAAAAATATTAAAAAGGTTTAATAATTTTTGCAGGTTAAGTAGAAAAATCATACTCTTTCGTTGAATGTTGATAGAATTTTGAATTATTTGATATTTTAGTCTGAAAACTTGTTTGCATATAGACAAATACATCTGTTTTATTGCGTAGAAGTTTTATTAAAAATTAAATGACTGAAATTTAGGGTATGTGCGGTCATACGGGTAAATTTCCCGATCGTACAGAGCAGGATAAATTAGGTACATGATCGATTAATAATTATTACACAACTATTATTATCACGTATACATTACAATGATTATCAAAGTCATTACAACCTTTGTACAAATAATAAATTACATAACTACATAACAAATCGGTGAATTTCCGTCTTACAAACAAAGAAAAAGGTTAAACTAAAGACGCAAATCGGTCAATTCAGGTTGAATTTAATTCTCTTTTACAACAAAAAAAAGGTTGAATTAAATTCTCTTGAACAACAAAAAAAAGGTTGAATTCAATTGACTGCATTGAAAACTTCGACTTGAAAACTAACTTCGACTTAAAAACTAACTTTGACTTGAACTCTCTCAAGTATTTCTATAAAAATCTCTGGGGTGGTTGTCCATCTTGGCGCAACCTTCTGACTTCACCTTTATCAAGTATCTGAAACTAACTTGAAATTAACTAAAAATGGAAAATGACTGCACTGACCTTTATCAAGTGGAGACGATTAACCTCTGTTTTGGTTGACCCTCCTTGGTGCAACCTTCTGACTTGAAAACTGACTTCAAAAAATGTTTTCAAAAATGACTTCAAAAAATGACTTCAAAAAATGACTTCAAAATTACTTCGGTATCTCTCTAAATCTATAAACTCTCTGTAAACTCTCTCTCTTAATTTGCAAGTCAATTCAATTCAGTAATTGAAAAAAATTTGCAAACAAAAAATAAAAAAAATGTAAACAATATTTCACTCTAATGTACACGAAGGTACGATACTATTATGTTTGATACATAAAATAAAATTATTCTATACTGAATATAACAGTGAAAATAACTCTGAAATTAATCTCTTTGAATTAACTCTCTGTTACAATTAACTCTGTTACAATTAACTCTGTTACAATTAACTCTGTTACAATTAACTCTCTGTTACAATTAACTTTTGTGACTTTTAACTTTTGTGACTTTTAACTTTTGTGAAAATTACTGTTTCACTAAAAAAAATGTATCACTGGTGTCTGAAATGTTCACTGTGTTTCTTGTAAATTCTGACTTAATATTCATTATTAACTGTTAATAATAGTGACTTTTTCAAATGTTTATAAATTACTTAAGAAAACAAAATGTACTTAACAAAATTTTTCTCTGGGGAAAATCCTTGAGACGTGTCCTGAAGACGTCTTGCTGGCTACTTGTTCCTGGATGAAAAGGCGTGAAGAACTTGGAGTCGTGACGCACCGGTTCAAGGGTGGATGTTACGAACTAGAAGTCGTGACACGCCGGTCAACTGGTTTTATCCTGATGCAGGGTAATTTCTATTCTTGGCCAAAGAGTGGCCTCTTCTTAAGATAATCTTCTTAAAATCTTCTTTTTATCCTGATGCAGGGTAATTTCTATTCTTGGCAAAGAGTGGCCACTTGTTAAAATCTTCTTCTTCTTAAAATCTTCTTGTTCTTAAAAATCGTCTTCTTAAAAATATTCTTCGTAAAATCATCATCTTATCCTGGTATAGGGTCTGGAGTTGTTATCTTCCTTCTTCTATGTGTTTATCCTGGTATAGGGTCTCCAGTTTGTTAGAATCCTCTTCTTAAAATAATCTTCTTAAAGTAATCTTTTTCTTAAAGTAATCTTCTTCTTAAATCTGTTAAGATCCTGGCAAAGGGTCTCCAATATGTTAATATCCTCTTCTTCTTCTTAAAAATCTCTTTTGATCCTGATGCAGGGTCGCCAGTTGGAAGAATCCTCTTCTTAAAATAATCTTCTTCTTAAAATAATCTTCCTCTTAAACTTCTTTTAATCCTGGCAAGGGTCTGGGGTGTCTCGTATAGACGAGGCGTTCTTGTTAAGGGGCAAGGGGCCTCTGCCCCCTCCCCGCAGCGAGGCTGCAGTCCAAAGAAGAGTCTCGTAATGAAGTTCTCTGATGAAGAAGTGCCTTCAATGAAGTCTTAAACGAAGTGGTGTATTTTTACAAATATACGTATAATATAACTTAAATGTTTGGGGGAGAACAGTTGAAGGTTAAATTTCCCCCCTTTTTAAACACATGATCAGATGTTTTAAAAGATTGCAAATTTCAAATTAAAAAATAAAATAACAAAAAACTAATTTGTATTTTTTCGCCGAGTCTTCATTTATGAAGGCGATATCATTTCGTAATAGTACATAAGTACAATTTTGAGTACATGACTGAGTACGTATTAATTTTGGTTCATTACAATTACGATTACAATTATGGATTACAATCACCAATTAATTCATATTCACTTGTTGTTTAATTACACTTCCATTTTGAAGTACATTCTTACATGATAAATTAAATCATTACATTTAATTACAGTTTCACTGAAGTACATTTCAAGTTATTGTTAATTACAGTTTCATTAAAGTACATTACAAGTTATTGTTAATTTAAAGTATTACAGTTAATTACAATTAAACAGTTACTATAACTTTGTCTTGTTTTTAAAGTTTCATATTAATAGACAATTAAGATGTTAGAAATATAATACAAAGTACATGGGCACATAACACACATGATATAACATAACGCATGATAATGTTATAAATTCGAATCAGAGCGAAAGGAGACTTTTTTATCTTAGAAGCGTTCAATTCTGTCGGTCAGCGGAATTCGATCACTTAACCTCAGCATTTTCGAGTTCATCTCGGGAGGTCATATAATTAAAAATAAAAATGAAAAAAATAATACGAGAACGTATTTTTGCGTTTTCGAACGAAGGCATGAAGTTTCGCGTTGACACGAGTAAACATAGACTGATAAGTTGATAGGGCATAAGTAGACAATAGGTAGATGAATGAATAAGTAATAAAATTAAAGGATAGCGGTCAAGAAAGAACATGAATGTAAGAATGAGTATGGTTGAATAATAATTATATTTATACTACATAACATATAAATAATGACTTCTATATAGTGTTGTCCTTAGGGAAATAAATGACGGGAAAATGTGACGTCATAGTTATTGAATTTTTACGTATAGTACAAATCATTGTTAGGAAGATTTACAAGAACGAATTAGAGACAAAGAGTGGGAAACGTAAAGAGAATAAAGTTACTTTGTGACGTCATAGTGTATAAGTCGTTATTAGAAAGATGAATTACAAAAATACAGGAATGAATAAAGACGTACAAATCTAAATTCTATCCAAAACTCGCTTATGTGATTTTTGGTTTCTTATGTAAAAATGGACAATGAATTCATATAATGATGGTGTAGGAATTGTTCATTGTTCACTTTTTACATTACTCTCCCCTTTTAAAATGATATTTATACAATAATTTAATAGGGTACCATTAATACAATACAATGAGAAAATAACATCCTAACAGGGTACCATTAGTTACAATACAAATTTTATACAGAACGATTTCGCGTGGTCGAGTACAATGCAGAGTATCCAAATTTATTTTTAAAATGACACTTGCTTACAAAATATAAAAAAATCAAAGATTAATACTTTAGTTTAGACAAACATTTAATAGGATTAATACATTAATTTAGACAACCAATTAAGTTAGACAAACAATGATATGGTTAAATTTTTTTTTCCAAAATTTTATTTTTTTCTGTGGGATAAATTATGTACATAATGTATAGGTAAAAGGGAAAAATGCAAATCGTACAATCTATAAACTAATTTTTATTGACTAGTGTAGGTAAAAATAGAATTACGTAATGGATGATATATAGACCTGTGGTCTAGTGTGTATTTTTGTGTGCTAGGTATAAAGTGTGTAGCTGATAATTTCGAGACAGATTAGCTGAGAGGATTGTTAAATTAACTATATAAATGCATGAGCGAGAATTTATATAAAGTAAGCAATAATTATTATGTATTATGATGATAATGTTTGCATACGAGTTTTAATGCAAAGTACTGAAGGGACGGAACGTAAATGAATTCGAATATGTGTCAAAAGTAATAAAATTCAATTAGGATTATAGATTTTACATAATTAATCAGTTACACGTATAAGGTAATTAAAAAAACGAACTTAGAGGACTTACAATTAATGAAAGTACATCTCACGGTTTTAAAATTGAATTTTGACACACAATTAATTTCGACTACTAAAATTCATAGCCATATACTGTAGTAGTATGTCAATTTGACTATAATTTTCGTTTGATACCTTACAAATGGTACAATAACAATTTAAGGACAGTTACTCACGATTAATTGAACAAAAGAAAAATAAAAATACAAATTAAAAATATGAATCAATTATGCATTTCAACGAGCTAAATACAATTTTATAATATTCTAAAAAAAATAAAAGTAAATCGAGCCATAGATGAGTTTCGACTAAGAATAAAAAGTTATTGAAATGGAAGGGAAGCATTTCGAACAATCTTTTCTTTTAATAATTTCAATTAAATTTTATATTAAAAATTATTTTTCTATAAAAAAAAAATATTAAAAAGGTTTAATAATTTTTGCAGGTTAAGTAGAAAAATCATACTCTTTCGTTGAATGTTGATAGAATTTTGAATTATTTGATATTTTAGTCTGAAAACTTGTTTGCATATAGACAAATACATCTGTTTTATTGCGTAGAAGTTTTATTAAAAATTAAATGACTGAAATTTAGGGTATGTGCGGTCATACGGGTAAATTTCCCGATCGTACAGAGCAGGATAAATTAGGTACATGATCGATTAATTATTACACAACTATTATTATCACGTATACATTACAATGATTTTCAAAGTCATTACAACCTTTGTACAAATAATAAATTACATAACTACATAACAAATCGGTAAATTTCAGTCTTACAAACAAAGAAAAAAGGTTAAACTAAATACGCAAATCGGTCAATTCAGGTTGAATTTAATTCTCTTTACAACAAAAAAAGGTTGAATTAAATTCTCTTGAACAACAAAAAAAAGGTTGAATTCAATTGACTGCATTGAAAACTTCGACTTGAAAACTAACTTCGACTTAAAAACTAACTTTGACTTGAACTCTCTCAAGTATTTCTATAAAAATCTCTGGGGTGGTTGTCCATCTTGGCGCAACCTTCTGACTTCACCTTTATCAAGTATTCTGAAACTAACTTGAAATTAACTAAATGGAAAATGACTGCACTTGACCTTTATCAAGTGGAGACGATTAACCTCTGTTTTGGTTGACCCTCTTGGTGCAACCTTCTGACTTGAAAACTGACTTCAAAAAATGTTTTCAAAAATGACTTCAAAAAATGACTTCAAAAAATGACTTCAAAATTACTTCAAGTATCTCTCTAAATCTATAAACTCTCTGTAAACTCTCTCTCTTAATTTGCAAGTCAATTCAATTCAGTAATTGAAAAAAATTTGCAAACAAAAAATAAAAAAAATGTAAACAATATTTCACTCTAATGTACACGAAGGTACGATACTATTATGTTTGATACATAAAATAAAATTATTCTATACTGAATATAACAGTGAAAATAACTCTCTTGAAATTAACTCTCTTTGAAATTAACTCTCTGTTACAATTAACTCTGTTACAATTAACTCTGTTACAATTAACTCTGTTACAATTAACTCTCTGTTACAATTAACTTTTGTGACTTTTAACTTTTGTGACTTTTAACTTTTGTGAAAATTACTGTTTCACTAAAAAAATGTATCACTGGTGTCTGAAATGTTCACTGTGTTTCTTGTAAATTCTGACTTAATATTCATTATTAACTGTTAATAATAGTGACTTTTTCAAATGTTTATAAATTACTTAAGAAAACAAAATGTACTTAACAAAATTTTTCTCTGGGGAAAATCCTTGAGACGTGTCCTGAAGACGTCTTGCTGGCTACTTGTTCCTGGATGAAAACTAGGCGTGAAGAACTTGGAGTCGTGACGCACCGGTTCAAGGGTGGATGTTACGAACTAGAAGTCGTGACACGCCGGTCAACTGGTTTTATCCTGATGCAGGGTAATTTCTATTCTTGGCCAAAGAGTGGCCTCTTCTTAAGATAATCTTCTTAAAATCTTCTTTTTATCCTGATGCAGGGTAATTTCTATTCTTGGCCAAAGAGTGGCCTCTTCTAAAATCTTCTTCTTCTAAAATAATCTTGTTATCCTGGTGCAGGGTAATTTCTATCTTGGCCAAAGTGGCCTCTTCTTAAAATAATCTTCTTAAAATCTTCTTTTTATCCTGATGCAGGGTAATTTCTATTCTTGGCAAAAGAGTGGCCACTTGTTAAAATCTTCTTCTTCTTAAAAATCTTCTTGTTCTTAAAAATCGTCTTCTAAAAATATTCTTCGTAAAATCATCATCTTATCCTGGTATAGGGTCTGGAGTTGTTATCTTCCTTCTTCTATGTGTTTATCCTGGTATAGGGTCTCCAGTTTGTTAGAATCCTCTTCTTAAAATAATCTTCTTAAAGTAATCTTTTTCTTAAAGTAATCTTCTTCTTCTTAAAATCTGTTAAGATCCTGGCAAAGGGTCTCCAATATGTTAATATCCTCTTCTTCTTCTTAAAATCTTCTTTTGATCCTG
>JAJOZX010009346.1:55000-67500 GCA_023014485.1 Bathynomus jamesi
ACTAAAAGAATTAAAAGATCGCATTGTTGTGCGCTAACAAAGATTTTTAATGCGTCTATTTCTCAGGGGTGCGTACCAGATAATTTCAAGTTAGCAAACGTAACACCTATCTTTAAGAAAGGCGATAAAGGTGCGGCGGGAAATTATAGGCCAATCAGTTTAACGTCTGTGGTAAGTAAGCTACTGGAATCGATAATTAGGGATCGTATTATCGAACACTTAGAATTCCATAAGCTAGTTAGAAATACGCAGCACGGATTTAGGCGAAACAAATCTTGCTTAACTAATCTTTTAGAATTTTCCCAAAGCGTGGTTGACGTTTACGATAGACATCGGGCGGTTGATGTAGTGTATTTAGATTTTCAAAAAGCGTTTGACACCGTGCCGCACAAAAGACTCATTGAAAAAACTAAGGCTCATGGAATCAGGGGTGTAGTAATAAATTGGATAGAAGAGTGGTTGCGAGGTAGGAAACAGAGGGTGGTCGTTGATGGAGCGGAGTCGAGTTGGGCTAATGTAGCGAGTGGCGTTCCTCAGGGTTCTGTATTGGGCCCCTTGCTTTTTCTTATATATATTAACGATTTAGATGTCGGCCTAATCAGTACAGTTTCAAAATTGGCGGATGACACGAAACTGGGTGGTAGGGCGATTAATGACGAAGATAGAGGTAAAATCCAGGAAGATCTGAATAAAATCGTTGATTGGTCAGTCACATGGCAAATGAGATTTAACGTTGATAAGTGCAAAATTTTGCATATAGGTTCGCGTAACGGTAATTTTGCGTATAGTATGTCAGGAAAAGATTTAACAAGCGTAGAGCAGGAAAAAGATTTAGGAGTTATAGTCGCTGGTGATTTAAAAGTAGCGAAACAAAGTACAGCAGCGGTCAATAAGGCGAATAAAGTGTTAGGTTTTATAGCTCGAAATTTTGAGTACAAATCGCGCGATATTATAGTTCCACTTTATAAATCATTAGTTGGACCCCATTTGGAGTACGCGGTCCAATTTTGGAATCCGCATATGCGCAAAGATATAGACAAAATCGAAAGAGTTCAAAGACGAGCAACTAAGATGATTCCGTCGCTTAGGTCAAAGTCGTACGAGGATAGGCTTAAAGAGTTAAAATTGACAACACTCGAGACTAGGAGGCTAAGGGGTGATCTAATCCAGGTTTTCAAAATTATGAATGGGTTCGATAACGTAGATAGAGATAGCTTTTTCGAAATATCTCAATATAATAGGACTAGAAATAACGGGTGTAAGTTGACAAGTAGAAGGTTCGAGACAGCAGTTGCCAAAAACTTTTTTACGCATAGAATAGTAAATAGATGGAATAGTTTGCCGGTAGAAGTAATTAGTAGCACGTCTATAAACATGTTTAAAAATCGATTAGACAAATATGTTGATAGATTGGGTATAGTTTAAGGTAGTAAAATTAAGGCTTTGTGGTGATAGATCCCACAGCTCAACACAAGTGTGTGCGATACAGGGAGGCAGCATCTTGGGTTAAGGGATACTCTCTGTCCTTACACACCCCATTTAAAGAGATTCCTCTGCCGAGCGGTGCCCCCCTAGCACTGTGAGGTATTGAAAAACTCATGATCTTCACTTGCCCCACAAACACCTTTAAATGGGAGACCCAAAATGGGTGCACACACATTTCTACATTACTGTACAGTCTTTGAAGTTTCAAAAGGGTATTTCCTTTACACTTTCCTCACTAGCGACACTTTAAATTACGTAGGACTACCTCCCCCAAACAATACTTTAACTACACCAACATGAGTGATAGTGAGCGTGAAGATTTTGACCGCTACTACAAGAATTTTAATGAAACTAATCCATACAATATAGCTGACGAATGTGAGCGTTATTGCATGAATGATGTGCGCGTGCTTAGAGTAGGTTTTCATGCCTTTAAATGGATGTACACTGTAGGGTGGATCACTTTTCACTTTTTTTAATAATTATAGCTGGTCAAAGTTTTTCCCATGATTTGGTTCAGTGGAAGTACACTGACACCATTTTTACCAAAATCGATCAATATTTAGGGGTCGCGCATCGACCTTGAAAATTTCAATTTTGGAAATTTGGCCAAATTGACAATTTTTTACTGAATAAAGATAAATCATCAAATGACCATATTTTTGAATCCTCTCAGTGAAAGAAATCCTCTCAGATACTTACCAAGTTGATCGGACAAGTGGTTTAGAAGTTACACTCACCTAGAAATAACATTAAAATTTAAAATACCGTATTCGTCCCCCGTTATGGACGTAATCATAGCATCAGTAGCTGGCGCATCCTAAAATCCCAATTACACACACACGCTATGTCTATGACCAATATTTTTACTAATCACAGTTGCTTTTTACAGATCAACTGTGTCAATTGATTCTTGTTTGATAAGTCTAGACTTTAGTACAATGGATAAACTGTTAACAAGCAGGAGTGGGAAGACTCTGAAAGTTACTTATTCTGGAAAAGAGAAAGCAGCAACAACAGCACCACCTTCTCTAAGGTCAGCCACGGACGTCTTCTTAATTGGTCAGCCATCTTCCTCGATCGGTGGTGCCAAATTGCCAACCACCCATCAAGTTCTCCAGTACTTCTTCTATGCCAAGCAGGAAACTACTGACAGGAAGGCCGCCGTAAAAGACACGGTGGCCAATGTTCTGGCATTTTGGAACATGGCACGTATAAAGACGATCACGAGGCGTAACTGCGAAAGAAAACTGGAGTTACTGTGGGAAGAGTGGCGCTCGCTGCAGAAGAGCAAGATGAGAGACAGTGACGCGGGAAAAGACAGGGAGAAGTTTTCAGAAAATCTGAACAAGCTCTGGGACATCGGAGCTCCCGATGCTATTGAAGAGATACAGAAAAGTCGACTGCTCTCAGACAACAACAAACAAGAAGATATTAAATTTTATGAGGATCAACGGGGCCTGCGTCAGGCAACAATGAGTGGGAATGATAAAGCGTTCGTTGTCAAGAGAAAACGGCAACTCTCAAGACAACAATCTCTTGATGAGCCAGGCACCTCAAAAACGAAATTAGGAACCGAAGCTGAGAGCGACGATGAATCTATAGAAAGCAGATCATCGAGCAACTCCGAATCACAGCTAGAACCACCATACCGACAGCCGAGAGAATCAACTGTATCAATCAGCCTTCCTCACCGCATCCTCAATGCACCGGCTGTTATTCAAGTGGCTGATCGCTTCCGGATGTCCAATAATCAGGTGTGTATATATCGGTAATGGTCTTTCCTTGACAAAGATATAATAGACGTTACGACGGAAAATTTAGTGATTATTTTGTCACATAAAAACCATACGCATCCTTGTCAATTTCCTTACAATTTCGCACATAGGTGGCAAGTGTCGTGGCGGCAGTCCTACGTTCGGCAGATCCGCCCGCAGACCTGGACAAATTCAGTATCTCGAAGGACACGTCTCGCCGTGGAAGAGTGGCACATCGTTGTGAAGTGTCGACAGCTGTGCAGAAATCCTTCGTATCTCCGAGGCATGCTGTCGTCCACTGGGACGGTAAAGTAATCAAGGTCAGTTTTGCCCTCACCGTGGACGACAGTGAATTAACATGTTCCAGTGACGACAGTGGATTGACATATTCCAGTGGACGATAATGGATTGGCATGTATGACATACGTTTCAGGACTCTCTTGGATCATTGGAGCACCGCCAGGCGATTCTCATCTCCGGAGCTCCCCAATGCACTGAAGGAAAGTTGCTGGCCGTTCCGACTGTTGCTGACGGCACCGGTCTGTCCCAGGCCCAGGCGACCTTTCGTGCTCTCAAAGACTGGGGATGCGAGAACAACGGGATTGGACTGTGCTTCGACACAACTTCCTCCAATACGGGGAGGGTGCAGGGTGCGGTGGTCCGGCTGGAGAACATGCTTGGTAAACCGCTCTTCCAGCTGGGCTGTCGCCATCACGTTATGGAGCTCATCGTGGGGGCAGTGGTCATCACCGCGTTTGGAAGAACCACAGCACCAACTGAACCTTTGTTCCAGTATCTGAGGAGAAGGTGAATTTCAAGTCTAAGGCGCATTTGTTTTCTCCAATGATTTTTTGCCTTCAGAGCAATTGAGATATCAGCGTCCTTCTACTAATGATGTTAATAGCAGTCGAAAAGGGAAACTTCAGTCGTTTTCATGCAATATTTTCATAACTCCCCTTTCAGGTGGGACAAGCTCGACCTCTCGACTTATCGCGAGCTGGAGATCGAGCATTTGGCGGAGGTGACGTGGCTGATGGAGCTCCGAGATGAGGCAGTCAAGTTCCTCGGCACCGCTTCTGGTCTTGTCAGAGAAGACTACCGAGAAGTGGCGGAGATTACACTCCTGGTACTCGGGCCCAGCCACGTCGTGGCACACACTTCATGCGCCCAGGAGCCTACCATCATGCGAGGTGGATGGCCAAGGTTGGTATTTTGAATTAGAAGTTAAATATTGTATTGCCTTCTGCAAACAGCCATTTGAAGTCCCTACCAGAAAAAAATAAGATAAATAATTTACCATTAAACAAACTTATATGGAGTGGTATCGGTATTTATACATCACAGTGCGTATTCGTTTCAGATCATCTACTACACGAAGCTCCTGATGTTCAGCGGTCAGCTGGAGTTCGACGACGAGCTGGTACAGAAACTTCAGTGAGTGGTACTATTTACTGCACTCCTCTACGCACCTGCCTGGCTGGCGGCTCCTGTCGCAGCTGATGCCCCGCTGAATGACCTTGTGTTGTACCAGCGTCTTCTGCAGTACAGGGCTGTGGATCGCGAGATTGCAGAGGCTTCACTGGCAGTGATCAGGCGGCACTTGTGGTATCTGAGGCCTCAGACCGTCGTTTTCGTCCTCTGCAGTGACAAAGTGGAAGACACTGTGAAGCACGAGATGGCAAAGAAGCTGTGCCGCCTCGCTGTGCCCGAGGACTTCACGTATGACAACGTCTCGGTTGATGACACGACGCGCCTTCCGGACCTGATCGATGAGTCATCGTGGTTCGTGTTCACAGGCCTGCAGGTGTGCGCGTCTACGTGGCTCACTCTGCCGGTGAATAAGTGGGATCAAGATAAGAACTACTGTGATCTGAAGAATGTCATCTCGCATCTGAAAGTTACCAACGACGTGGCAGAGAGAGGGATAAAACTGATAGAAGATTACGCGAACACTGTCACAAAAGACGAGTCACAGCTGCAGGGTCTTCTTCAGCTCGTGGAAAAGAGCCGGAAAGAACTCGGTGACTTCAAGAAGTCGTCACTTGCCAAGATGACGTAGCGCAGAGGGAAAGGGAGTTAGCAGAGAGAGTACATGGCGCACGCCTTAAGATGACGTGTGTTCTAACCACGATTCATACAGTTTTTGAACCTAGTTAGGGGCACTGGAGTAAGTGCCTTTAGTGATATCGGTAAACCGTTTTAATACAAAATACATTTGATCTTTCCTTATTCGTTTTATCTTATCCTAAAAAGCAGACAATGGCAGACAGCACACGGAGGTATGGGGACAAATACGATATTTTAAATTTTAATGCTATCTCAAGGTGAGTATAACTTCTAAACCACTTGTCCTATCAACTTGGTAAGTATCTGAGAGGATTTCTTTCACTGAGAGGATTCAGAAAATATGGTCATTTGATGATTTATCTTTATTCAGTAAAAAATTGTCAATTTGGCCAAATTTCCAAAAATGAAATTTTCAAGGTCGATGCGCGACCCCTAAATATTGATCTATTTTGGTAAAAATGGTGTCAGTGTACTTCCACTTAACCAAATCATGGGAAAAACTTTGACCAGCTATAATTTTTTAAAAAAAGTGAAAAGTGATCCACCCTAAAGTACAGTGCTTACAAGAAGTCTCACGCTTCTGTCTCGTCCCAAGCTAGTCTGTTAGGTATAAAATGGGCGGTCCTTATGGCAGTGGAGGTGTGTTCGGATTGGTGCACATAACTGCTCTAACACAATCAATGACGTCCATTATTAAGTCACTTCTGCTACATTTTAGTGTTTAAAATACAAATGATTAAGAAGCAGAATGGAGCAAGTTTCGGGATGTTGGGATGGTTATCGAGCAATCCTAGTCATCATAATATTAGCTGGGCATTATATTATACCGTCTCAATATATACTGTAGACTATAGAGAACGACTAATTCGGCAAATATCCCAAATCATGGCATGATACCTAAGTTATTTTGACGCAGGTATAAATTATTTGCTCAAATGCAGTTATTGATATTAAGTAATTGTTGGGAATTGTTGTCAATATTGTTGTTTGTGATATATATCCTACGTGAAGAATCTAATGATCAAATTCCTCAGTGAACCTCTCACGCGCTCGCATTTCGAGGAAGTCACGGTCGTCTCACTAATAGATAGTTTATCCATTGTTTTAAGTGGTAACCTATTAAACGAACTATGTTAAACCTATTCCATCTTATGAAAGTCATTAGTCTAAAGCAAGACTGGTGGGCCGTGAATCAGAGAAATTTGCATTTGATTTATTCATCGTAATTATTACGTAATATAGTATACTGTATATAGTAGTATATAAGAGTTTATTGGTAGCATATCATATGACAATTCCCATAAACATGTGATGACTTCGATGTTGCCAGTTTTTATTTTTTTCCTGAAACTATTACCTTCTCATAGTTTGTTTCAACAATGCATATATTATCATCTCCAAGAGCGTAGACATTGCAAGAAAAGATTCTAACTAAGGGTAAGTAAAGTTCTTTCATGGTCACAATATATACTTTTATAGATGTCAAACATAAAAATATAATAACATTCTATATTAACATAAATATATATTCGATACACATTTACGTCATGGCTTTAACATCAGTATTTCGTATAGCTTCCTCCAGCATCAATAATTTCTTGCAATCGTTGCGGCATAGAAGAGGCCAGATTGTAGGGAATGTTTGGTGTTCGGCGTAAGTTCTCCCAGCTATTGTGTGAGCTAAAAGTGCTTCAAATGTTCTTTCATTGCGTTGCTCCCATTCGTTAATCATTATTGCCCAAAGGTTTTCAATCGGATTCAAATCAGGAGAACGTGGTGGCAGAATGAGATTAATAATCTCTGGGTGATCTTCGTACCACGCTCTCACAACGTTACTCCTATGAATGGGACTGTTATCTTCCATTAAGTAAAATGGTTCCGGTGCTGGAACCAGATACGCACGAACACTGGGTAGCAGCACCTCTTCCAGTATCTGGCAATATTGCTGTCCAGTAAAGCGTCCATCTACTTGAGTCAATTCTCCGACACCATAGCCACACATCCAGCCCCACACACCGAGATTGATGTGACCACTACGTTTGCTCGGGAAAACATTTCCTTCTTCATAGCGTTTTCCGCGCTGCCTCGAACAATGCAGAGAACCATGACTATCTGTTGAAAATGTTTTTTCGTCACAGTACACAACTTTTCTCCAGAATTCTTCCTCCTGCGGCAAGTATTGCAAGGCAAATCCCATCCGCGCCTCTTTATGCTCAATCGTCAATGCAGGTTTTATAGCTGGACGGCGAGAAAAATACCCTGCCTCGTGAAGTCTGTTGTTCACTGTATTTGCGCTACAACGAAGGTTCAGGTGTCTGTAAATATGCGTCGCTGGAACAAACGGATGCTCTCTGGCATGATTAACAATCGCAGTATCTTCCTCTTGAGATGTTGAACGCGGAGGACCAGACCTCGGCAAAGTAGCGATTGAGTTTTCTGCTTCATACCGATGAATCTACCGTTCCACAGTGCTTCGATGAACGTCTAGTCGTCTTGATATTTCTCTTATTGGCACACCATATTCATGCAATGTCACCATTGCTCCCCGCATTGCCTGGGTCGTCTCGTGGTGCACAGACGGCCTTTCCAGCTTTGTGTAAATGGCTTATGTGAAGCGTGCTGGGACGATAAAGGAAATGAGGATACCATGCACTCCTTCTGAAATTGATTTCGGTTGTGAAGGGTATCAACCCTTCGAATGGTAATAATAATCAGCCAATTTCCTATTTTGTTGAACATATGCATAAAATATTCGTCTTAAATGCTAAGGATCCAAAGATTGTCAGGAATAGTTTATATCCCAACTGAATATATATAGTCAGCCATCAACAGTATAATCATATTTTATTTCCATAACTACTCATGACTATTCTGTCATAGTAAATAACCTTATTATGACTTAGGTAGTAGTGGTAATTCTGAGTGGCGGCCTCTAGCCACATACGTTAAACCTATCAGTGCGTCTAAGACCAGCCTCTTCTGTTTCTGTCAATTCATTGTTAGTTTAAGGTATTTTGCTCTTTGCCTTTCTAGGTCTAGGGCATTAAAATAAATATTTGAGTTTGTGTTTAGCATTTCCTCCTCCCTTCGTAATTCCCCACCCAACCTCGTTTCCTTCGACATAGCAACGCTTACCTCCATCCTCATTCCACTTCCTTCATTAAACCTATTATCGCTTTTACTGTCCCTTCCTTCCATCCTTCAATGCCAGCGTTCTTAAACCTAGCACATAAATTATATAATATGGAATCTAACACCTTAGATCTCTACGCATTCATGTTACTTGAAGACGCCTGTGTCTTAGGGGAATCTAAGTGTTGAGAGTGGGCTTGAGGGGTAGTCTATAGATTATTACAGATGACCTTGAACGCTCCAACTATTTAAAAATGATTATTTATTACGCACATCATATGGCATAATACACACATGAATTTAAGTATCTCTTACACTATAGGAATGGAATTGAATCCTACCAGAGTTAAAAAGTCGCAAAATATGATAGATTACTTTGTATTAAGAGGTTACTTAGAGAAAAGGATTTGGAGTAGAGCGGAAGGCAGAGAGTATATTTTCTCGAGTTTCGGTTATTATTAACGTTATATGGATACATTGCCATGCGGTGTGATCAGAGAGAGAGAGAGAGAGAGAGAGAGAGAGAGGAGAGAGAGAGAGAGAGAGAGACAGACAGACAGAGAGAGAGAGACAGAGACAGAGGCAGAGACAGAGAGAAAGCTTTTAAATCGCACCTTTTAAATGGTTTGTAGGTAAGGGCTTCACGTATGTTATTTTAGTCCAGGGTAGTTTATGTGGAGGTGTTAACGTAACTTGCACTTGGGACTCTTAATTGTAAGACAACTACCATAGCTGGGACTGAGACACGTTATCCCCTGCATACTCTATATATATCTATATACAGTATGTCTTTATATATAAATAGATAAAGTGATCAACACAATGATAATGTGGACGTCACTGACGGGGGTTAGAGCAATTATGTGCACCAATCCGAACACACCTCCGCTGCCATAAGGACCGCCCATTTTATACCTAACAGACTAGCTTGGGACGAGACAGAGGCGCGAGACTTCTTGTAAGCACAGTACATAAACCGTTTCAACTGCGATCCGTTGCAAATCGCAACCACAATCGCATTGTGCTTTATTGTGTTCAAGAACAATTTCATGCCTAAAGACACAGAAACAACCATCGCAGTTATGGGCACAAGGCTATTTACTGGCTCATACACATACAGCAGCAGGCCATAGTATACATAAAACACGCCTGCAATACGGGAGAAGTACCCAATAAGGTTAATGGTCGTGTTTTTTGGGTTGATGGTCTAAGCGAAGACCGTGCCACTGGTGAGAAGACTGTGTACTCCTTTAACGGTTGCTGGTGGCATGGGTGCTCACGTCCTGAGTGTGGAATCGTAGGAGATATCCACGGTAGATCTGCCGACAGTCTTGCATGGACCCGCACCCGCGATCACCTTATAGGCACCCAGTTCACTCACAAGATCTTGTGGGAGCATGAGTATGATGCACGGATGGAAGCAGATGGACAGTACCGTGAAGAAATAAACACGATCAAGCGTTCAATGGTGTTGGATCCTCTCAAATGCGGTGATAGCTTGTTCGGAGGGCGTACAAACCCATTCAAGCTATACTTTCCACCTACGGAGGGCGTGACTCTTCATACTACGACTTCTGTTCTTTATATCCCTACGTGATGAAGAACAATCCGTACGCTGTAGGTGCACCTGAAAAACTGATGGGACCTGACCTGCCCACCATCTAGGTGTTCTCAACAAATTTGAACAAGTACTATTTTGGTCTTTCTTTCGAAGACGTGCTCCCCCTTCGCGATTTATGGATGCCGATCTTACCTGTCGTTATAGATCAGAAACTCATGTTTCCCCTGTGCGTGAAGTGCGCAGAGGAGAATAATGGGTACTGTAATCATATAATCAACCAGCGGAAGATCAGAGGTGTATATACAAGTCCTGAGCTGTCCCTAGCTGTCCGCCGTGGTTACAAAATATTGAAGATATATGAGGTGTGGAGGTTTCAGAAACTCCCAACCTTTTCACGCCGTATATAAATACTCTTTTGAAGGATAAAGTAGAAGCATCAGACTACCCGCGAGGGGTTGAGAGCGAGGGTGAAAAATCGACTTATATTCAGCGTTGCTGTGACCGTGACCGCGCCAAAATTGTTAAGAACCCTGGCAAGCGTTTTAGTGCAAAGATATACCTAAATAGTCTTTCGGGCAAGTTTACACAGAATACCGGTAAGGGGAACTTTCTTTTGACCAAATGTTATAACAAGGTGTGGGATTATGCCAGTGCCCCCGATAAAGAGGTTATAGAGATCGTGAATGTTGGGAACACGTACATAATAAAGTACATCACCGAACTGGCCACAGATACCTCACGTGTTACAAACATACCTGTAGCCAGCTCCACAACGGCATACGTACGCATCATGCTTTTGGGACTACTGCACTCTCTTGGGCGGAGGGTGTGTACGCTGACACATATAGCGTAATATTCATAGAGAGAGAGTGAATACATGCAACCTATTGGGGAATTCTTCGGAGAGTTGACTGACGAGATGAAGGATGAGTCTGGTGATGGTGCATACGCTGACTCCTTTGTATCAACAGGGCCAAAAACTTATGGGGTGCGGGTGAGGGTGGAGAAAGAGCTGAAATATAGCGTGAACGTGAAGAGTATCTCGCTTAACTTCGTTAACTTTGACTCGTTGAAGGAGCTAGTGTGCTTAGAAGATGATGGTGACCAACCTCCCCAACTGACTGTAGGAACCCACAATTTTCGGGCACAGAAACTGGGGTGTGTGAAGGAACTTAGGGGCACAAAGGTGTGTCGTAACACCTATAGGAAACGTTACCAGGTGCCTGGCACCTATGATACCGTACACTTTGGGTACCACAGTACCTGAATGATATATATGTCTAGTGTTAACGATATGTTTATTACGTATATGTGAATATGTAAATATTTCAATTAGGGTTTCATTTTCTCCTTTGTGTGTGTGTGTGTGTGTGTGTGTGTGTGTGTGTGTGTGTGCGTATATACAGGAAAAAGTCCTAAGCTCTGCCCACTTTAAGAACAATCAAATGGTCAAGTGACTCCTGCTACTACCTGAGCATATCTCTACCCCTGCGTACTCAGTTGGCCGTTGCAAACCCTGCAGCTCAGATGTATAGGGTGTCCATAAATGATTACTCTGATTAAAGCATGCTATAACTTTTAAATAAACACTCGTATTCAAACACAGTTTTAATCATAAGTAGATAAACATACAAAGTTTTGATACATAGTTAATGAACTTAATAAGCTTCCACATGTGCACCCCTAGTGGCACGTAAAATGTCTAAACGGTATTCACACTCACGCCACACATTTTCCAACATTTGTTGGTTAACTGTTGCAATTGCATCCGTAATGCGTTCTCGCAATGTCCTGATATCTGGAACAACTGTTGCATAAACCAAATCTTTAACATGACCCCAGAGAAATAAATTCAGCGGGGTAATATCTGGTGATCTTGGGGGCCATGGGATTGGCCCGTCCCTGCCAATCCATCGATTTGGAAATGTTGCGTCGAGAGTTTCACGAAAAACATGCGCCCAATGAAGGGGTGCCCCATCTTGTTGGAAGATGACAGTTGGCTGCCTGTCCTGCAGCTGGGGGATGGCGTAATTGGTGAGCATATCCAGGTACACAGTTGAGGAAACAGTATCTACCACTGCTCTTTCCCTTTTCCACGTTTCCAGTTTCGAGGAATTTTTTCATCCACGACTTAATTAACTTCACATCAGGTGGATTCTTTCCATACTTTGTTCTGAACCTTCGCTGAACACTGACAGGAGATTTTGTTTCAGCAAGCCACACAACACATTGTGCCTTCTCTGTCACAGACGCCATCTTAACTGAACAGCTACTACAGCGCTCCTAGCGGCGAATGCGGTAGACGAAACACACCAGCACAGAAACTCTATGCGTGTACGAGATCACCTGTAAAAAAGAAAACGGATATAAGATTCGTCATTAAAACATGAAAGCATACTGTTTTCAGGATAAACATTTATGGACACCCTGTATATTTGAAGAATTCTAACGTAGACGAAAAATAGTGATGGCGACTTTCGATATTGCGTGTTCGACGT
>JAJOZX010009346.1:72500-157622 GCA_023014485.1 Bathynomus jamesi
TGAGTTAATTATTTGGAAATGCCACTTGGATAATGTGTTTTAAGGAAAGGAATATTTTATTTCTGGATGATATTTTCCAGGACAGAAACTATCATATTCTTATCTATTCTTCATAGTGACACACTTACCTTTATCTCGCTGGATCTGTACGCTTCCCGAAGAGCAAGACTGATTTCCCAAATAAGGTGAGGAACTTCTAAATCTACGAACAGCCATGGGTTGGATTCTTTACTTGTGCAAAACAAAGTGGTGGGATTTTCATCAACTGCTTTTAAAGAATTATATTCGGTTTTCCCTTGACTGAAATAGATTGAATTAGCGTAAAAAAATGAAAATTTCATTTACACGCTCGACTATGAATTAATTAAATAAAAACCAAAATTTTTACTAAATAGTCCTTTTTTGGGGACTAGTATGTTTCATGGACTGCTCTCGATTTTCCTACGAAATTGCAAACAAGGGCAATCGATGACCCTGATTTTGTTTCTGCAATCGGTTTTCTTGAGAAATGATAAAGAAAAATGTTATTGGATATTGAATAAATTTATTTACTGAAACGACGCAATACACTCCAACATCTTTTTGAATAAGTCCAAGCTGGTGTGGCGCTTACACCATACAAATTCACAAAAAATGACAAGAATTAGTGCGATATCTTGCAAAAAACAATAATATAAGAAACTCGATTAGGTCAGGTTAGGTTAGGTTAGGTCAAGTTAGGTTAGGTTTCTCAAGAAAACCGATTGCAGAAACAAAATCAGGGTCATCGACTGCCCTTGTTTGCAATTTCGTAGGAAAATCGAGAGCAGTCCATGAGACATACTAGGCCCCTTTTTTGTTGCAGGTTACAGGTTTAAAGTTTACAGGTTCCGAATGTCTCTATTAAGTTTATAACAAAGAATCAATAACTTTGAATAACATATCAAAATGATGTTTGTTGCGAATTAATTGAAACATTTTGATCCTGTAACCTGTAAAGTAGGGCTTATTTAGTAAAAATTTGGGCTTTTCCTTGTTCAATGCACTTTATTATTGACTCCTACAGTATCTTGTATGGTTATCCTGTAGTTTCAGATTGAAATCGGGTAAATTTTTGTGCGCACCCTTTACATTACCATTTCATATTCATTTTCCTTCAATAACTATAACCTGTTATAAAATGTTCGAATACGTTAATAAATAATTTGTATTACTTTCGCTCACTTTTGACTCACGCTCATATTGTTCCTGCTTTTTTCCAAACTGCTAGCAATTGGGTGAAGGAATAAAACAATTCCGCATCACTGTTTCTATTAAAAATAATTTTATTCCTAATAAGTTATTTTTATGCATGGAAGTGTGAAGAGAATCTATTATTAAAAACATTAAATTCTTCTCCATCACATTCTAATAATCCATTACTCTGTTTATTTCAATACTTTTATATGAACTTTACTGATAGATTTCAACCAAAATAACTCCTCTCATATTTTCACTTATAAAACATAAGATAAAAGTTTATTTTTTAAATTCATCTTCCTATTTAAAACTCGTAATAATGAAAATTCAAACCCATTTTTTGGAAAACGAAAATTAAAATATTTTGAATTTACTGAGATTTACAAAACTGATGGTTTCCTCAGGAAGACATTACAACTGAATCGTTGGAGATAGTGAACGAGTGGCTTCTGTTCATAATCTTTGCTGTCGAAATCCCTATTTTTGCAAGTATCTTCCAGGTCTTCGGAAGAAAACCAAATTTCTGAATGCGATTTTATAATTGTTTGCTTCCTCGTGTGCAGAACACTCCTCTATACTTACGTCGTTTCTATACGTTAATCTAACAAAGCTACAGCGAAAAGCAAGATACACAAATAAAGAACTCCAAAAGTTTTATTCACAAGCTATTGAAGTTCAATATGAACTCCTTTTGTGGCTCCTTTTGAGGTTACAACATTCCTGAATGAGCAATTGCCTGATCGTTGGATCGGGCGTGGTGTGCCCATTTCTTGGCCGGCTCGTTCGCCCGATCTAACTCCCTTGACTTCTACCTCTGGGGCTATGTAAAAAATTAAGTTTTTGTTCCAACAATGGCAACAACTGTGGAACATTTGAAGGAAAAAATATGTCAGGCTGTTAGAAAAGTTCAGTAAGATATGCTACAAAATGTATGGAGGGAAAGAATACCGCTTTGATGTCTGCAGAGCCACAAAAGGAGCTGATATTGCACTTCAATAGCTTGTTAAAAAACTTTCTGAGTTCTTCTGTATTTGTATATCTTTTTTCTTTTTTTGTCTGTAGCTTTGTTAGATTTTTCATAACAAATGTTTCAATTTGGGAAGATCATTTGTAATCACTCAATATATCAAACAGTAATATTTGGTAATATCTAAAAACCAGCAAAACATGAATGATTCCACTTTTAACTTCTCTGGACTAAAAATGCCGTCGCTCTCTCGGGTGCTCTTCCTCGAGTGTCCCCCGATGGTTGAAACGTTTACTTTGAAAATGTGAGTGTTCAATGCAAATACTGTATCAGTAAATAAGGTTTGCTCAACTAAAGCGCTTGTCAAACATGGTGTGCCACAGGGCTCAGTTCTGGGCCACTGTTATTTTTATTTTATATAAATGACTGTTATAATTTTTGTATAAGCATTACTATTTTGTGTACCTTATATGTTACTATAGTATTATATTTTCTCCAGGTATAGGTATTCCATAAAATACTTTATAATGTAAAGATTGATAAAAGATGATAATGAAAACATAAATAATATATCAGAGTCAATCATGGATAATGGTCTTGGATAAAAGCAACCTTTAATAATAATTGTCTTCTCGGTACGTATTGTAATTTAAAGAGGTGTATATAAATTAGTAGCTTATCTTTGCCTTAAATTACTAAGTTAACTATCGTTAAACTTGATCTTAAAGCAATTCATATAGTTGACTCTGTTTAGTATAATGGTACTAAGTAATTTTGTTTGTTATTTTGCAGTTATTCAGTAGATGTCGGTAGAAGTTTTAGTAGATTAAAGCCTAAGTTGAATTGAGTTTCATTTGGGTAATTCTCATTTCAATTTAATCTACTAAAATACTCCGCAGTCATCATGGAACGTGGACTTTGACCAGAGCGACTTGATGTGCTACCTACTTCACCTGAAGCTTCACGCACATTCAAACATTGGCTGTTCGTTTTTACGCGTTATAAGGCGTCACTCGAAGGGGATAGCGACTCGTTTCTGGGACTTCTCGCAAATTCACTCTCCCCAGAAAACTTCGAGATCATCTCAGAAAGTTCTACGTACGACGAGGCCTTAACCGCTCTTAAAAACGCCTTTATTCAGCCAGCTAATGAGGTCGTTGCGCGACATAAGCTCGCTACGCGAAAACAATTGTCCACGGAATCTATTGATGAATACGTCCGTTCTCTTCAGAAACTTAGTCTTGATTGTAACTTCAAGAACGTTACAGCCGATACCTATAGGGACGAATATATCCGAGATTCTTTCATAACGGGAATTTCTTCAGCACGTATACGAACAAGACTACTCGAAAACAAGACGCTCACCTTATCATCCGCCGTGGATCAAGCGCGTGCCCTAGAGATCGCGATGAAGGACTCTCAAACTTACGATTCAGCTTCCCAAATCGAGAACCGCCCAGTAGCTTCGGTCGAATCGCATGTTGGGGGTTCTCGAAATCTTGAAGCAGGCCGTCTAGTGGAGAAAAAGCTGAAGAGCAGGACTCTTGCGCAGCAGCCACTCGCAAACGTCAAATGTGCTATTACTGTTGCAATTCTGTTCGCCACGATCGCTCACAGTGCCCGGCCCGTGAAGTTACTTGCTACAAATGTAAGAAGAAAGGCCATTTTTCAAAAGTATGCAGGTCCTCAAAAGACCCAGTTAGCGCCTCTATCCCGTCTGCAACATTAGCTTGTGTGCCTTCAACTCTAAAAGAATCAATAGTAGACTTACACGTTAAAGGTACTTACTTAAAGGCTCTTTTAGATACGGGCAGCTCAGAAAACTTTATTTCAAGATCTGTCGTACGCGGACTTCGTCTACCGGCTGTCTTATAATGGCACCATATCTATGGCTTCAGTTAACCTAACGTCCCCCATCAGCGAATGTTGCGAATTAGACATTCAAATAAAACAACGCGCCTACAAGAAAATTGGATTATAGTTCTACCTGATTGTTGTACTGACATAATTTTGGGAATACCGTTTCTTAGCAAACATTCTTTTGTAAAGATGAACTTTGGGGGACCTCAGCCAGATTTTGAAGTATGCTCTCTAGCCTCATTGGCTATTGAACCACCGCGAGTGTTCTCAAACCTATCTCCCGATTGTCGTCCTGTAATTACGAAGTCACGTAGGTTTAAAGCTTCCGACGCCGAATTTATTCGTTCAGAAGTCAATCGCATGCTGAAGGAAGATATCATCGAGCCGAGCGACTCTCCGTGGCGTGCGCAAGTTCACGTTGTCAACAATCAAGCAAAAAGGAGGTTAGTGGTAGACTATTCAGAAACCATTAATAAATTCACGTATCTGGCTGCCTATCCATTGCCAAACTTAGATGACCTAGTTAATAAAATCTCTACTTACAAGATATTCAGTACGATAGATTTACGAAGCGCCTATCATTGTGTTCCCTTGCATCCAGATGATAAGGTTTATACTGCCTTCGAGGCGGGCGGTTGGTTATTCCGATTTAAGCGTTTAAGTTTTGGGCTTACGAACGGCGTAGCTTGTTTCCAAAGAATCATGGACAACTTTATTCGCCAAAATGAGCTCGAAGGAACATATGCTTATCTTGATGATGTCACGATTTGCGGCCGAACAAAAGAGGAACACGATAAAAATCTCTCTAAATTTCTTGAAGTTGCCGAAAAATTTAAGATGACCTTAAATAAAGAGAAATGCACTTTTTCAACGAATTCTATTTGTATTTTAGGATACCAGATAAGTCATAATGAGCTCCGCCCTGATCCGTCTCGACTCGCTCCGCTAAAAGAAATGCCAATACCAAATTCTAAACAGTCTCTTTCTCGTTTGGCGGGTCTTTTCGCTTATTACTCTCGATGGGTGCCTCGATTTTCCCAAAGAATACGCCCTTTAATTGATGCCCAGTTCCCTCTTTCCGAAGAAGCAGTGAACGCTATTGCCGATTTAAAGACCGCTATTGTTAACTCCGTTAAAACTAAAGTGGATAAAAGCCAGCCATTCACAGCGGAAACTGACGCATCGGAAGCAGCAATTGGAGCCACTCTCAACCAAAACGGTAGACCGGTAGCCTTCTTTTCCAGGTCACTAAATCATGTCGAGAAGAGCCATTGTGCCGTGGAAAAGGAGGCGTACGCTATCGTAGAAGCTGTCAGAAAATGGCGCCACTTTCTAATAGGAAAACGCTTCACCTTAATTACTGACCAAAAATCAGTGTCCTACATGTTTGATGTGCGCCACAAGAGCAAAATTAAAAACGAAAAGATAGCTAGATGGAGGTTTGAGCTAATGCCGTATTCTTATGAAGTAGTACACCGCCCCGGAGCCCTTAATGCTGCCGCCGACGCCTTGTCTCGAGAATTTTGTTCTGCGGCGTCCCAAAATGACCTAATAGAACTTCATAAGTCTCTCTGTCATCCAGGGGTTACTCGCATGATGCATTTTATTCGCGTTCGAAACCTTCCATATTCCGTAGATGATGTAAAGCGCATTGTTTCTGGGTGCCATATCTGCCAAAGACTGAAACCGCAATTTTACCGACCTACGCAACAAGAGCTTATTCGTTCCATGCGTCCTTTCGACCGCATAAGCATTGACTTTAAAGGCCCTTTGCCATCTTCTTCTAGTAATAAATATCTTTTAATAGTGGTCGACGAATACTCTCGCTTTCCCTTTGCCTTCCCCTGCAAGGATATTTCGTCGTCTACAGTAATTTCGTGTCTTACCACTCTCTTTCCTATCTTCGGCTTACCTGGTTACGTGCACTCTGATAGAGGCACCTCTTTTATGTCTCCAGAACTTAAGTCATTCTTGCATAAAATGGGTGTCCCTACTAGCCGCTCCACTCCTTATCACCCTACGGGAAATGGACAGTGTGAGCGTTATGTTGGAATCGTTTGGAAGACGGTGACTTTGGCCTTGGAATAAAAATGTTTACCTTATCAAGCTTGGGAATTAGCATTGCCAGACGCTCTTCATTCGTACGATCACTATTATGCACCTCAACAAACTCCACTCCTCATGAACGGTTGTTTGCATTTCCACGAAAAACAGCCACTGGGATCAGCATGCCTACTTGGCTTACTTCGCCGGGTAAAGTCTTCTTAAGACGTCACGTGAGAAATAAGGACGAACCCTTAGTGCAGGAGGTCGAACTGTTGGAATCAAACCCGCAATATGCCCACATTCGTTATCCAAGCGGACGAGAAGATACCGTCGCAATTAGAGACTTGGCACCCGTTGGAGACGCCCCTAATAGTGTCGAGACGAGATCTGATCCACAGAGTGAAAATGTACGTGCTCCTCAAGACGACACGATGCAGAACCCGGACCCTGTTATCGAACCGCCCATGCAATCCAATGAAGGCACTATTCAAAATCAAGAGCCCTCTCCTGAGCCTGTACCTCGGCGCTCGACGCGAATAAGAAGGCCTGTGGAACGCTACGGCTATTCTCAAGAAAATTGAATTTCTTAATTATGTAATTTTAAAATGTAAATTTAGTTTCTTTTTTTTAGGGAGGAAGAATGTTATAATTTTTGTATAAGCATCATTATTTTGTGTACCTTATATGTTACTATAGTATTATATTTCTCCAGGTATAGGTATTCCATAAAATACTTTATAATGTAAAGATTGATAAAAGATGATAATGAAAACAAATAATATATCAGAGTCAATCATGGATAATGGTCTTGGATAAAAGCAACCTTTAATAATAGTTGTCTTCTCGGTACGTATTGTAATTTAAAGAGGTGTATATAAATTAGTAGCTTATCTTTGCCTTAAATTACTAAGTTAACTATCGTTAAACTTGATCTTAAAGCAATTCATATAGTTGACTCTGTTTAGTATAATGGTACTAAGTAATTTTGTTTGTTATTTTGCAGTTATTCAGTAGATGTCAGTAGAAGTTTTAGTAGATTAAAGCCTAAGTTGAATTGAGTTTCATTTGGGTAATTCTCATTTCAATGACCTTCCACGTTCATCTGATATACTGAGCTTCATAATGTTTGCAGATGATACAACTGTCTCTTTTTCTTGCAAAGATGTTAATAGAGCTAAGAATATATTTCATTCAGAATTCATCAGTGTAATGAAATGGTTGACCACCAATAAACTCTTCCTAAATACCAGTAAAACAAATTTCATGATTTTTACTAATAAAAGAAATGTATATCTTGATGAACTTAATGTTAATGAAATCGCCATAAAGGAGTGTACTGTAACAAATTTCTTGGTGTAATGCTAGATAAGAATTTGCAATGGAGTGATCATGTAAATTATATCGCGAAAAAGATTTCAAGGACCGTTGCTATAATGTTTAAACTTAAAAATGTAGTCCCTAAACAAGTTTTATTAACTCTTTATCATACTCTTGTTCTTCCTTATATAACATACTGCACCCTTATTTGGGGAAACTCCGCTAACAACGCATTAAATGGTATCTTTGTCAACCAAAAACGAGCAATAAGGTTATTATCTGATGCTGATTTCCTTGATCACTCTAGTGCATTATTTAAAGAGCTAAACCTACTACTGTAAAGCTCAACGATATAACCAAACTGGCACATTTTATTTTTATTTACAAGTGTAAGAACAAAATTATTAATTTGCAATGGGTAAATAGATATTTTGTAACTCATCAAGAAATCCACTCGAATCAGACCAGAAATAGATCAAAGCTTGTTATACCTCAATTTAGATTGTCTTCATCTCAAAAACTACCCATTTTCATTGGATTGAAACTATGGAATGACTTGCATGCCGATATAAAAAATATTGTGAATGTAAATTTGTTTAAAACCAAGTTGAAATCCCGATTAATAATGGCATACTAACAAAAATCTAGGATTAATATACACTAATATTGTTTAATATTGTCCATTAATATTGTTTAATATTGTAATACATGTTTTAACTATTAATAATACTTATTTACTTATTTATTTATTTATCGACGGATTAATTGCTTCACTTAATGAGGCAACAGTGGGATGTTGTATAGATAACACAAGGATAAATAACTTAGTTTATGCCGATGATATGGTGTTAATAAGTCCTCTGTTAAAGGTCTGGATCGGCTACTAAAAGTCTGCGCAGTGTATTCGCAGAAACATGATATTCTTTTTAATGTTACAAAAACTAAGGTTATGCAATTTCATCCTAAAAGCTGTAATCAGCCAGCTGACATTAGGTTTAAAATGTGGTGAAGTAATTGAGGAAGTAAAAGAGTTCAAGTATTTGGGTCAAACTATTACCAGCTCCTTGAGTGATGACTCGGATATAAGAAAACAATCTCGAAGCCTCTGTGCTAAAGCGAATATGACCATAAGGAACTTTCGATTCTGTACAAGAGAAGCTAAAAACAGTCTTTCGTACTTTCTGCAGTAATATATATGGACAGCAACTCTGGGTGAATTATAAAGAAGGTTCTGGCAGAACCCTAAATTTGCTGTACAACAGGTCTTTTAGACCCTTACATAAATTACCCCGAGGTGCTCAGCTTCGCAAATGTTTGCTACCCGCAATGTCCCGAGCTTCCGGAGGTAACAAGACGTGCTCAACACAGTCTAATGCAAAGAATTAAAAAATCAACCAACCCGATCATCCAAGCTATCCATGAGTCCTGCCATTTATCCTCTAAGCTATGGACTTCTGGTACGAAAACGTCTGTCTGTAGCTCCACTTAACTTCGACATTACAGTATTATTTCTAATCAATTGTATATATTTCTATCCTTAGTATATGAACTGTCATTGTATTAATATTATTTGTCATATGGACTATTGTCTGCCAATAAACCTTTTCATTTTCATTTTCATTATTATTAATAATATATAATTAATAACAACTAGCTCCTTATTTTTAATGAGAGCCCAGTAAAGCAAAAGCTGAAGGGCCAAATTAAATAAAATAAATAGTCAAGCTTCAAAATTATTCATGTCATTGTAAATTGAAAAAATTTATTTATTTTATTAGTATTAATAAAGGTTATTCTATTCTCTATTCTATTCTCTATAAGTATGCTTCACCTGCGAACAAAAAAGCATTGACTGTAAAGAGGAACAATTTTGTTTAAGTTATCCTCACTTGTAACGAATGCAAAAAAAATATAGAAATTATTACTAATGCAACAATAAATAGTTCATTTATGACATAATTTACAGTTCAAAGAAGAGGGATATAAAATATTTTTTATTAGGCGTTCTAAATTCAAGGCTAATATACTGTATACCAAATGAACAGGGGCGGATGTACGAATTTTTATTCGAACCGGGGTGCTGAGCGAACTGGGAATTTTGAGCCCTGCTGGTGCAATATACAAAAGGCCATGAATACATATCGTACATGTACAGGGTGTCCCATAAGTCCGGCATCGTAAGAGAAATTCATATTTTTCTATTTCTACAAGCCATAATTCATATTTTTCTCTTTCTACAGGCCATAATGTCTGTGAGCAAGGAAGAACGAATCCAGATAATTCTACTCATAGGAAATCGGAGTCAAAGAGAGGCCGCTGCTGAATTTAACAGACTGCATCCAGACCGCGAGCCAATAACACAGAGTTGTGTTAGCAGACTTGTTGCAAAGTTTTAGGAAACAGGATCCATAGAAGATAAACCACGCAGTGGACCTTCAAGGAGGTTCACTGACGATGATACAGCGACTGCTATCCTGGCTCATTTTAACAGAAGTCCCAATAAGTCTCTTCGGCGATTGTCCGGTGAGACAGGAGTGTCGAAAAGTAGCATCCATCGCATTCTTCAGGCTCACAAATGGCATCCATATAAACTTCAGATCCTACAAAAATTAAGCGAAGATGATCCCGACCGGCGGATGGAATTTTGTGAATGGGCTACGGAACAATATGCTCGGGATGCCACTTTCCCGTACCATTCTGTTCAGTGACGAGGCTGTTTTTTATGGAAATGGTGAGGTAAATCGACAGAAACCCGCTACTGGTCTCAAAACAACCCTCACTGGTATACCTCTTCAAAGGAACAAGGTGCATCTCGGGTGATGGTATGGTGTGGCATTTGGAAGGATCGCATCATAGGCCCCCTCTTTTTCGATGAACATGTCACTGGAGGCACCTACCTACGTATGCTGAAGGAAGAAGCATTTCCCAGTGTCTTGAACGAAGAAGGAAATTTCCCAACATGGTTCCAGCAAGACGGCGCTCCTGCACATTACAGCACCCAAGTAAGGGAATACCTGTACCAACAATTCCTGGTCATTGGATAGGACGTCGAGGGCCTGTGGAATGGCCAGCTAGAAGCCCGGATCTCACGCCACTAGATTTTTATCTCTGGGGCCACTTGAAAGCGCTGGTATACGCAGAGAAAATTAGGAGTGTTGAACATTTGCGGCAGCGCATTATTGGGGCACGTAAAACCATTACTCCTGACGTCATTCACCGTGTGCTTGCTGACTGGGTATCACGTCTGAATTTGTGTATTGAAAACAATGGTGGACATACTGAGCACGTTCTGTAAATAAAAGCTTTTGTTTTGCCTTTTTTATTATTTTTCCTATGATGCCGGACTTATGGGACACCCGGTATATGAAATTCTATATAGCTGAAGTAAAGGCATGAGAGAAAATTGTTACTGTCAATTTCAGGTTTCTTAAACAAGTTAAGGATTGATAGACAGACAGCAAGAAAACATAAACGCTTCTCTCAGGAAAGAATATAAACTCTGAAACAGTCAAAATTCAATAACAAATTAATTGAGAAGGATCCCCCAATCCTCTTTCTTGGCGAAAATGTCAATGATGTCATTATGTTTAATAGTCACATTATCTCTTTGAACGAAAGCCAAGGCCATTTAGCCGCTCTTGACTCATAGCACGAATGTAAGTCTTTCACAAGTGTAGTTTAGAAAGTGATCTTTCCGATGATGCATTGTTTACGGGGAACAGTGCCGAAAATATGAAGTAGTGTGGCAACAGATTTGAAGTGTATCCCGTTTCCAACATGTATGGCCTCATCTAGATTTTTAATTCTTTGATCTCCCGCATTTTTTTTTTCAGCTCTGTTAATCCAACTTTGGATCTCCGTTTCTCACTGTCCGTTTTCTCATTTGTATCAGTTTCTCGGAGACACTAACACCTCTGAGACTTGCTCTGACCTGAAAAATCCGAGTGTCCAAATCTCATATAACATGACATTTTCATCTGAGCGTTGGGATAAGCTCTTAACCCTTTAAGGACTGAAGATGCCAATTGCTAACGTTTCAAATATACGCATTCATAACTTAACCCTACAAAAAATTCAGGGCTTAAAGGGTTAAAGGTGGGAAGTTGTCCGGGAACCTCTATTCGAGTTGAAGAATGAAGTGGTCAATGAAGGGAATAAAGTAGATTTCAGCAGTTTCTCTTGAAGCATTGCTTCTGTTTCGTTGCCGTCCCGTTGTCCGCGAAATTCTGAATCTCACATTCACTGCTTCTCTTTAAAATTTTCTCGAATTTTGGGAGAAGCGGAAGGGAAGTTGCCTCTTCCACTCCCTTAATCCTTTTAAAGGCAACTGCAAAGTTTGTTTTGAATTTTGCAGACTTTCACTAGGCCCCACTTCTTTTTGCCAAATGTTTAGCAGCAACGTGTAGTGAGATAATAAATGAACTTGATGTACATGTTTTCAACAGATGTCTGATCTCAGCATATGTGGCCCTCTTTCTATCATATTCTGAAAATGAGAAGAGAATCATGTCGCTCAATCCAGCCTGTGGACAGATTAGCTTTAATAATTTCCTTCGATTTCTTTCTTTCTCTGGAAGCTGAGTGAGAGTATGCTCGGAGAGATCTACAGAAGCTAAGGCTAACAAAGACCCTAAGACCCACTCTAAGGTTAGCCCGAGAGAAAGGAAAGAGTAGGGGGTTAAGAGAAGAAAATAAGGGGTTAAGTAAGTAGCAACACCTATACTCATGGGTTAACATTCATTCAGAAAAAGAGAAAAAAGACTCACCATCATCATCCGCCGGCCACTGCCGACAAGTCAGAAAAATAGTCGGAGAGAATAGGAAAGGGGTGAAAGATGAAAAGAAGTAAAATAAGAACACTTACAAACCATGCAAACACAGTCTTAACTCACAGTCATAGCATGCAACTACAGACATGCAAGTAGAGAGTTACAGACATGCAAGTAAGGAGAGGATAAGAAAAAAAAAGTAGGTAAAGTTAAACAGAAAGTGGGTTAGTTTACGCTACGAGCTACATCTACGTTCGTGTTAGTCTAATTTTTTTTTTTTTTTATAATTTTATTGCTGGCATCACACGCTGGCATGTCACAAGCTGGCATTTATAGTCAACAGACTCATCCTCGAGCACCACCACCAGAGATCCTGTTGCTAACTTCGTTTTTTTATATTAAACAACGTTAATACTTTTAAAATGTCTGTCAAGACAGTTCTTAAACATATTAACGCTGGTAGAATGAACGACTGACGCGGGGAGATTATTCCATTTATCAATTACTTTAAACGTAAAGAAGTTTTTAGCGATATTAGTAATGAAACGTCTGCCACGCAACTTAAATCCGTTATTGCGAGTATTACTATTATCGAAAGTGAACAATTTGTCAAATTTACGTTATCGATGTTATTAACGATTTTGAAAACTTCAATAAGCTCCCCCTTAATCTCCTAGTTTCGAGTGAATACAGGTCTAACTCTTTAATCCTATCTTCATAAGGCTTGTTGCGCAATGACGGAATTAGTTTCGTGGCACGACGCTGAACCCTTTCTAACCTATCAATATCCTCACGCAAGTACGGGCAACAAAACTGAACGGCATATTCTAAATGAGGCCTGACTAGGGACTTGTAAAGGGGCAATATAATATCCTTCGATTTAAATTCGAAATTACGCGCTATGAAGCCTAACATCCTATTAGCTTTTGCGCAAGACTCCAGGCACTGGTTCCTAACCTTTAAGTCCTTAGATACGCGTACGCCTAAATCTACTTCCTCGTCAACGCTCGCCAACTCCCTATCATCCATCGTGTACGTGTAATTATTGTTACGAAAACCTACATGCAAAACTTTACATTTGTCTACGTTAAGTTGCATCTGCCACTTATCCGTCCACTCCATAATCCTATTTACATCGTCTTTGAGCCTATTTCTATCGTCCTCGTTAACAACCTTATCGCCTATTTTAGTATCGTCCGCGAATTTTGACACGTTACTGGTCAATCCTACATCTATGTCGTTAATGTAAATTACGAATAGCAATGGGCCTAACACTGAACCAACCCTGTGGGACACCGCTACCTACATCCAACCACCCCGATTCACTACCATTAACTACGACCCTCTGCCTCCTAGCACGAAGCCATTCTTCTAACCAGTTAGCTACCTGACCGCGTACACCGTGCGCTTTGACCTTCGCAATTAATCTCCTATACGGAACTGTATCGAACGCCTTTTTAAAATCTAAATAAATAACGTCAGCCGCTCTATGCCTGTCGTATTCGCGCACTATTTCGTTATAAAATTCTAACAAATTAGTTAAACAAGACCTATGGCGTCGAAACCCATGCTGACTACTATTAATCAAATCTCTACTTTCTAAGTGATCGATGATACGATCCCTAACTACGGATTCCAAAAGTTTACGACAATTGACGTTAAGCTAATGGGCTTATAATTGCTAGCTACTGCGCTGTCGCCTTTTTTAAAAATAGGCGTGACGTTAGCTAATTTGAAGTCTTCAGGAATAATCCCTGTTTCGAGTGACTGATTAAAAATCTTCGTTAAGGGACCTACGATAACGTCTTTCAAATCTTTCAGATGTCTGGGATAAAAAGCGTCAGGGCCTGGAGCCTTGCTAACTTTTAGCCTATCGATATAATGCGCAATCTCACCCTCGTAAACAGTTATTTCATCCAAAATAGTCTCGCTACTAAATGGAACGATATCGTCCACGTCGGGGACATTATTTACGTCTTCTATGGTAAAAACTGTCGCCAAAAAGTTATTGAAAATACCCGCCATCGCCTGAGCGTCAGAAGCCAAGGCGCCATTAACATCCACTAGAGGGCCTATGTTATCTTTTATCGGCTTACGATTATTAACGTATTCAAAAAACTTTTTTGGATTATGTTTACTATCCGTAGCTGTAAGTATCTCTAAATTACGCTTAGCATTCCGAACTGATCTTTTAACCTGACGTCTAAGCTCGATATATCTATTAAAGTTAGCTGCCGTGCCATTGCCCTTATTAAATCTATACGCTCTATTACGCTCGTTTATGAACTCGCCTATTTCCCTCGTCCACCACTTGGGCCTACCATGATTTCTAGCGCGCTTGGGCCTACGAGGAATAAACTCCCTTTCAATATTCCTAAAACTTTCTTTAAACGCCACCCAATGCAAATTTGTGTCATTACCCACAAATAAGTTATCCCAGTCCACTACTCTCATCCTATCCGCAAAACTATCAAAATTATCCCTACGAAAATCAGAGACTTCTATTATGTTACTATCCTTAGTGTTTTCTATCAATAACTTAAACCTAAGAATTAGATGATCACTACATCCTAAACTCTCGCCTACTTCTAAACCTTCGACTATATTCTCGCCGTTCGTCATCACCAAATCTAAAATATTATCACCGCGCGTTGGTTCGGTAACCATCTGTCGTAAAAAGTTATCGTCCATAAACTCAACCAATCTCAAACCCTCCTCATTACCAGTAAAATTCTCGTAATTAACATTAGGGCAGTTAAAGTCTCCGACAATTATACTATTCCGATTGTCAATAAAATTACCAAGAAGTGAGTAAAATCTAGTATCTGTATCGAGGGGTTGAACGGGAGCTCTATAAACAACAACAAAATTAAAACTAATACTACGCGCCCTAACTTTAACACATATCGCATTATTGCTGCCGGAAAATCTAACAACCTCGATAGCCCTAAGGGAATTACGAATGTACAGCAAAACGCCGTCACCATACCTATGTAACCTATCATTAGTAAAGAGTTTAAAACTCGATATATCAAGTTCCCCCAACAAGTCCCGAGTCACGGTATTTAACCAAGTTTCAGTGATAGCAACTATATCGTAGTTGCCGGAATAAATTATCGCCTTAAATTCATTTAATTTATTTCTAATACTACACGCGTTACAATAAAAGACGTTTAAGTTATTTTTTACCACGGGCCCGCGTTTTAAACTATTTTTCAAGTCGGGCCCGCGTTCCCCGGACCCACAACGTTTAAAGAAGGCTTCGACATATACAGCTTTCGCACGTTTTCGTCTATTAACCTACCTAGCCTAGCATTACCTATTTCATTAAAATGCACCCCATCTTTTATAAAAAGGCTAGGATCACTGAATTCGGACCACAGCTTTACGAAGGGTACATTTTCATCAGCACAAATCTCTTCTAATTTATTATTCAAAAATATTGTTTTTGACGTAATCCTAAGACCCAACCCGTGCCTAGGGGTAATACCTAGAACTAAAGACCTATCTGACCTCGCCTTCAGGGACCTAATTAACCCCCTATATCTCTTCAAAAGATCAGGCACTCTCGTATCGGGCCTATACGAGTCGTTGCCTCCTACCATCGTCACCAACATCGAGTGACGGGAGGCAACGTCAATCCTATCCACTTCGTCTCTAACTCTGTCAACCCTGGCCCCTGGGAGACAGACCCTCCTCCTCTTGGTTGGATGCCGTTCAACGAACTCTTTGTCCATGTGGCGCACTAAAGAGTCCCCAATTAAAATAGTTTCCCCCTCATTCATGTCCCTTTCCAAATGGGCGAAAGGGTTCGAAACCTCGATAGGGGGGGATTCCTATCATCTAACGTACGCGGCCTAGCTCCACCCTTAACTTCTCTAAATCCCTCCCCATATACTACTCTCGGACTAACCTTAACCCCTTCCTCAACTCTATTCAACCTTCCCGACAAGCTACCTAAACTAGAAACTAGGTTACGCACCTCACCCTTCAAATTACTAACGTCTTCAACGTTAGTATTGGTTCGGCTTCCGTCAACCGTAGCCCTACTCCTGCCCTCATCAAACGTTGCATGTCTTTCGGTTACCTCACGTACACTACGTTTTATGTCAACTATTTCCTCCATTAACTCGCAAAAGAAACAAACTGATCTCTCGGTAATCGCCATAGGACCGCCGTTATAATCTTTAAATTCTGAATACCACCGGTTTACCCTACACCTAACACACGACGCTTTCTGCGACGGCATCGCGCAGTTAAAAATTGGTTTAAACCGTCACAAGTTTAAGTTAAATTAAGCCGACACGCTATGCAAACTTCTAAATCGCTAAAAATCACTAAAATTCAATTACTTAACTATGACAACGTGAATATAAACGGAAGTATATAAAATTCAAAACTTTCCAAAAGTAAAATTCGCAGCAATATGCAAAAGTAGATGCACTATCAGAGAGCTCAGGAAATGCGTCCGTTCAGTACAGAGTCTGGCTGACGAATGAGAACAGAGTCTAGCTGATCCAAGCATAAAATTATTGACATTCTCTAAAGTTTTAGACATGTTCATTCTGAAGAAAAAGCAAGATTTAAACAGTGGTTAAAACAGTGCGCATACGCAGCCAGAGGTTGAATCTGCTTGATAAGAGCTTGTACGCCATTAAACTTCCCCTGCATGTTTGCTCCATCATAGCCTTGCTCTAGATATTGATTGAGGAAAGTCCCGTTGATGTTAAGAATTAATTGATGCGGCTCCTTCAATTACACTCTCAGCAAAAACAAATCTGAAGAAATCGTCATGGATATTACCTTCCTGAGTGACATAGCGAAGGCTTAGCGAAGCTTGCTCAAGTTTATGGATATCAGACCACAAGGACAGAAAATAAACCTGCCTCCTTAACTCTCTATAACCTTTGAAATGATCACCTGACCCATGCACTCACTCAAATCATTTTGGCAAGTTTTGCTGATGTAGGTGTCATTTTCTGCTGCAGTTGACAATGTGTGTTCTAATTCTTTGTCACCTGCATCGCTCCTGAGTCGAAGAAAGGTTCCCTGTTACTTAGTATCTTCATCGTCATTTTGCTTGAGGAGGTTTCCATCATCTCGATGGCCACATAATGGGATGTTGTGCTTTCCACAAAAAGACGGGCTTGATTTAACTGGTTGATTACAGATGATTTAGGGTGTGCCCTTACTCTGTCTACATGGCATCTATCATTCGACAGAACTTCACTTCAAGCTCGATCATTAGTACTTATCAGGCTCAGGCTGAAACAGGTTCAAGATCATCCTGTGTACAAACAGGTTCACACTGTGGGTCAGGATCAAGACCAAGACACCCTTCTCGAAGATGCCGCCATGAAGATGAAACGAAATCTGAAAGTAATGTTTGACATTTCATGGAGTTGATTTACACAAGCACCCCTGTCACAATGTATCTATTGATGTGAAGTGTTGAACGTAACTAATTCTAGTTTCTGAACGTTAAAAGATTCAACGGCGATGCAACAAGTCAACCAGATGTTGATATTCTAATTCGTCACATCGTAGGTCAATCTAATTACACAGGGAGCCGGAACCTGCCACATAAACTATATCTGATATAAAATTTTAACTGCTCGTGTACAAGATTCCAGCCGTTTGATATTAACAACACATCTCATTAACATCGTTTACTTAATACGATCTTTCCTCAACAGAATTTCATTCTTGCAGCACCAATCGGACTTGACTCGATTCAGTTCAGAACAGAAAAATTCTATAAACTTCAAATATTTATAGTATATCTCAAAACTAAAAGCTTTACCTTAAAACAGATTTCAAATTCTTAAAACTTTCCATCAGTACTATAATACACTGAAGTTTCATGCAAAAATATAAATTAGCAATGAAGATGACTACTTGACTAATTTGTACAGGGTGGCCCATAAGTCACAATCGGTTATAATTAAAGCGAAAATACAAAACTCAAACACTGTAAAAAGCTTATAATAAGTTTAGAAATATTTATTGATTATTCAAAGTGCAAATATAACCATCTCGACAAGTATTCTTTACTTATATAAAATCCGCTAGATGGATTTTCGCTTTAATGATAACCAATTGGGATTTATGGGCCACTCTGTATAAACAGTATATATATATGTATATATGTGTTACAATTCAGAATGGTCCCCTGAGAAACTTTTGTTACACACAGACCGTGCGTGGAACAAGAAACTCTTCTGGGGAAAATTAATTTCACTATGGTCCGAATAAGTAATGGTAAATGACAATTATGATAATAAAAACCCACTCTAATAGACAGAGTTTATTTCCACAACAGTTTCGATGCCCACTGGTATCCTCTTCGGGTGGATACAGAAAAACGAATCTCTTCGTTTTTCTGTTTCCACGCGAAGAAGATGCCAGTGGCATCGAAACTGTTGTGGAAATAAACTCTGTCTATTAGAGTAGGTTTTTATTATCATAATTTGACCTTCACATAGAAAAATGAAGTTTTTTGCAGGTAAATGATAAATACTATAGTTTTTCTTCTTCATGCTGGAAACCCAACGTGGGCAACAGGTCACTCGCAAATAGGCCCCACAATATAACTTCTCTCGTCAGCTATCTTCCAAGCAAATAGGATCCAGCTTTGGGATAGGATCTAGCGTTTAAAGCCACCTAGTCCACTACATTCAGAAACTCAATATACCCAAGAAACCCGTTGCATTCACGTCGGATTGAATACATCAAAGAAGAAAGGGTAACTATTGAATTTTTAGGCATCATAAAAAAGAATTATAGTATTTGTCATTTACCATTACTTATTCAGACTATAGTGGAATTAATTTTCCAAGAATAGTTCTTTGTTCCATACATAAGCCCGAGCTCTTGCTCTGCTATCATTGAAAGTCGAATAATAACATCCATATTCATTTCTAATTAAATCTTGAACTAATACCGTACCTAATATAACCGTCTTTTGAATCACGAACCTATTCGCATCAAACATTTCAGTTGCAACCATATAGGCCTACAACATCAAGTTTCCTTATATGTGAAACTTTTACATATTAATTCTGAACCTGATCCTATTTTAACATCGAAGCAAGTGATAGCTGTTGAAGCCTAATAGTATCAAGGCTCTTTTTCATTTAGACTTGTAAATTTAGGTAGTAACAATTATAATCACGATAAATACGAGATATGATATTGATATTTGAAGAGCGTAAACAATAAAACAATGAAATCCATAATGGCTTCATTTATTTGAATTATATTTTAAACTTGTTGATTTATTTTCGACAGATTCACATTCATTAGTAAGCTTTAGTCCAAAGCACTTGATCAAACCTGTTTTTTTTTTTAAATAAATTAAGAATGAACTTTCTTTGAATTAATTTGACTTTAGTCATCTCTACAAACCTGTTTCAGTTTCAAACTCTTCAGGAGCAGAAGTATAATCTAAATGTTGAATTCTTTGTTCCAACTCTTTAGTTCTTGATGTTTCCTTTTCGAAGGAGCTCTGCAGATCTTCAACTTCTGAACGAAGTTCAGAAATCAAAGCAATGATATTTCCTGAAAGAAATTTGCATTGTTTGTACGAATCAATATGAGGCAATTTTATGTATACAACTCCGGACCAAAAAAAATAGAATACTGTCCCGAATGAGCTCATCACCATGATAATGCCTTTACGTTGTGCACCTTTCTGATGTACAGTACAGTATATCGAATATCTGTGGCTTCATTATGATTAAAAGATACCTCTGTGTGCAAGTTTTGAAAAAAATTTAAAATATAGCAAAAACCTTATTAAATAATGAAAAGTTAATGCATAGCAACATAACAAAATACTAGAATATGTTGTCAGATGTTGCAAAACAATAGAATAAATTCATAATGTTTGTTAAGTAATGCCAATATATTAGACATTTATGAAAGACGTCTTAGTTCTGCATCTTTGTATTTAGTTGGCCCACCCTTAGTCTTGATTACGGCCTCCAATCGACGTGGCATCGAGTCGACAAGTCTCTTGCATTCTTCTGTAGTTATCGATTGCCAAGTTTTCATGAAGCACCTCTTCAGTTCATTAAATATTCCTGGTTTACGCTTTTGGACCTTCTGCTTAGCAATATTCCAAAGGTTTTCTATCGGATTAAGATCGGGAGAATAAACTGGCCATGGCAGTACTTCAATTTCATGAGAATCAAACCACGCAGGTGTTGCACGAGCCGCGTGAGCTGGAGTCAGGTCATGCTGAAAAAGAAATGATTCATCTCCATACAGCTGTTCTGCATACTCCAGCATAAAGTATTCTGAGATTTGTTGATAAACGTGATTCTTGACAGTTCTATTTACAAATGCAAATGACCCTACACCATTTGCATTCATGCAACCTCGCACGAACACACTCACCGCAGAGTTGTTTCTAAAAGTTAACACTGATCAATACCAGCAGCTAACGCGATATCATATCATGGTATCAATCTCTGTGATGTAGGACAATTTTAAACTCTATTTATAAAAACTTTAAAGAATTCGAGCAGAAATCTGGACCATGAATGGCGACAGTAGCATGGCCGCAAACAAGACGAGTGCAGAGCAATTGCAATGTTGATCAAATGAGTGCCAGTGCCACCCACCCCACCCCCTTGTTGCAAGGTGCCAACCCCCTCCCACAGTGCCAACCACCAGGGTACCAATAAAAGGAGGGGGAATCCCTCCAGCAAGCTGGGGGTGTCCACCTAACCTCTTTGGGGGAGAAAATGGGACGGCCTCACTCCGCAAAGAGGTTAGAGAGAGAGAGAGGAAGAGACCATCCAGCGTCTGGGAGATGCAGAAGCTTAATTAATGAGAGCTCAGGTAGCATCACTTGGCTTAGAACTCGAAATCCGGCAGTGGCTTCATCAACTAGTTGGTAGTTGGCTTAATCTGCCAGTTGGCTTAGAAGGGGTATGTGTGTGTGTATATATATTATATATATTATATATATATATATATATATATATAACTTTTCAGTTGCCAGATTGCGCTATTCAGATATTCTTGACAGTTCGCTTAGAATTGGTCAGTCGGCTTAGAAGGCGTAACCACCATTTGGTGTGTGTGTGTATATATATATATATTTTAGTGGTGGACCGGATATCCGCATCCGCATCATTTTAAACATCCGCATCCGCACTTCTGACTGCGGATGTTATGCAGATATTACCTCTAATAAATTATGCAATTTACAATTAAATTAGCTTATAAAGTAGCTTATAAGGCCCAGTCATGCACATTTCATGTAAAGTATTAATTATTAATGAAGAAACAATATATAAACATCAAAATATAAATACCTGGTAACAGAAAATTGAATGAAACTTGTTTCATTGAATTTTCTGTGGCTGAAACTCTTAAGAAATTTATGATTTTTATCATAATGAAAACATTAAATTAATTTTAATTCTTATGCATTGCCTGCCATAATAGTAATATCACGAGATTTGAAAAATTATGTCATATATTCATAATTCTATATTATATTGATAGATTAACTAAATATCCTCATCCGCATCGGCGGATATTGAAATAAAAATCTGCATCCGCATCCGCAGATGTAGAAAAACTGACATCCGGTCCACCACTAATATATATATATTCCCATCTCCCCAGTTATTCCTTAATATCGTTTATATATACAACCAAGAGAATTAAATAAAACAACATTACATCATTCTGTTTATTTAGACGAGTTAAGGGAAATAATTCATAAAATATATAGGAAATAAATATACATTCAAAAATAATATACAGCAAAAATACACACATTAAACGAAGGATATATATACATTCTTAACTAATAATATTAGCACAGGATAAAACTATATAACCATTTAATATATGTACGAGCAAATACGCCCTTATACATTATATAAACACCAAAACTTATATAAAAAATAGTAATATTACAGGATAAAACTATAACCATAATATATATATATATATATATATATATATATATATATATATATAAACAGCAAAACTTACATAAAATCAAAATAAATACACTTTATGTTCTACCGCGCTTAACTAAAATACTAAACTCACATGTGATCGAGTCCACAGTTACATCATTGTTGCTTTGTACTATACAATAAATATGATTTAGATTTATTTCACCACTCAAGGTGTGCGGGTGCCTATACTCGATGTAAAGGGCCTTCATTTCGTTCAATACTATTTTTGTGCCCACCTTACAATTGGCTGGCAAATTATCTTTAAATACAGATAGAATACAATCAAAAGCACGCACACAGAGGGCGTCGTTAGCCACAACATCATTATTAAATTCAATTTATAAACACTCCTTTCCAATCGATGGTTTTTTTCTTACCGATCGAGCTTTTCAATCGTGAATTCTTCTTCACAACCCATAGCGGCAGTTGAAATAATAATCTAAATCGTAACGACAGCACCTCATTATATAAAGATACAACTCTTCAGGGCGAACACTGTAGGCGAGCTCTGCCCTCTACCGCTCAAGTCCTTTGTACCAAAGTTCATGATATTTCGAAGAGGCTAAACCATTTAAATAAGCATCCAGCTCTAGACATTCTCGCCATGTTCATTCCTACATTCGATAAACCTGTCGAGCAGAGCGGTGTATGCGTATTCAAGAACCGTATTAAAATAACCATATCCGTAACACGTGCGGCTAATATAGGTTTTAGTTTGCGGAAACCAACGATTTCAAACATTCTGTCGAGGATGAAGCAGTTTCGCGTGGGGACAAGAACGTTATTATCAGATGCATTCTTCCACATCAGTCGTATATCAATGCATGGCTGATCGTTACTTATACACAACGTACAAACAATGGCATATGAGGGGGCATCACTAATTTGTTCTGTTCTTGTACCTACACCTGCAGGTATTTTATAACGATCCTCACTCCAACTTCTCAACTATCACGAAGACTCTATTCATCTCCTCAACACTTAAATAAACAACATTACGGTTACCAGAGTTTGCTTGTCTACAAGTTGTTTCAAGTACATACTTAATGGCACGGATTTACGTCTGAACACACGCAATGACTTCGTCACGGACACGTCGTATATGACATTGAGAATGCTGCTCAAAGGAAGCTCCATCGTTTTCTATTGTGAGAGTGCACAACCAGTCGGGTCAAGCTCTGAGATGACTCTAAGCAACCGGTAAGCTGTTTGGGTCAGGGACAGGTGTGGAGGAGTGAGTCATACCAAGCTTTAATATTTCGTGTACGGGTTTGTTCCAGCATGAAAGAATCATGACAGTACTTGTACCCATTATACCGGGCAATTTTCCGATACATGGGGCAATATCGGTTTTAATGTTTTATCGGAATGCGCACTAGACGTTCATTTCCACAAACTAAACACATTAACAATCCAGCGCACTATTTGAGAGAAACATGTGCCCGTATTTATCCTTTTTGTTTAACAGTGGATACTCGCTCTAAATTCTATTAAAAACTCACACAGGCCTTTAGCCACAACCCTCTGCGAACCTCGCCATGATATATATGAATGTAGTGGTAAAAGTACTTCAACTTGTCCATGATGACAAGGTTTACTTTCTCAACCGCATGGTACGCGTACTCGGTATGATGCAGCATGATATAATACCGCCTGTCTACCACTCATCAACAAGACTCACTACGCATTCCCGTTGCTTCTCTTCTGCACGCTTCGTTTCTTTCACCTCACGGTATATGTACGCTTTTATACAGTTTAGCCCTACAACGTAGTCCATTACATCGTTTGTGTCGCGAAATCCGGCAATGCTCTCGCCAGAATATCCATAGAGTATTTGAACATCTTGTTCCTCAAGCTTCGCGCGGTTCAATGTAGCCTTAAAAGTCTCAAAGGAGGGGGGGGCTAGGCCGTCTTTCAGTATTCACCACGTCTTCCGACTTTACCGAATACCACTTCATAAACGTCGAACACGCAATATCGAAAGTCGCCATCACTATTTTTCGTCTACGTGAGAATTCTTCAAATATACATCTGAGCTGCAGAGCTTGCAGCGGCCAACTGAGCACGCAGGGGTAGAGATATGCAAAGTAGGGTGGATCGATTTTACATTTTTTTCGATTTCCATATTCTAATAGAGACAAAAACTTGCGCATGCATGAGAAATAGCCTCTGCAAATCTTAGCTTAATAGGTAATCATCTTCTGCCCCCGGCAGAGCGATGAAAATCATATTTTAGTAGTCAAAAACGTATTTTTCTTATAATTTTTAAAATATTTCAATATGCATCAAAATTATTCCTAATAACTATAAAGTCGATGAAAAAGACCTCATATGATCGTTTTTCCAAGCGCGTTGTCCTACGTTAATATCTTTTGCCCCCGGCAACAACGTCAAATGTTGAAAAAATAGGTAATTTATATACAATTTTCAGATCGGCTCTTTGTCTTAAATAATGCATTTATATATTTCCCATAGCATTTATATCGTTGCTTAGGCATGAAATAACACACACGCAAATTTTATGACTCTAGAGTAATATCTTCTGTCCCCGAGAAAAGTCTAAATGTGGATTATAATTACGTTAATGCGATGTTATAAGTACGATAAGTACTAAGTACAGCTCCTCGCTTGCTAATTTTATAAAATTAGCAACCCAGAACTCACCACGAGGAGGTGGCTGTACGTCGAGTTCCACCCTATCCAGCCCTAACCACCCTTCCTTTGGCTGCATGTCGATTTACATACGGTAATCTTTCTTAGAATCAAATCGTGGAATTTTTGTTCGGGAGTGAAGACGGGAGCGGATGAATCCGTCCCTCTCTTCTATTCCACTTACACTGGCAGAGGCTTCGGTTACTAATTTGATGAGTCTCTCGACCGCTTGAGTATGACAAGGGAATAGTGGGATCAGTCCATCAGGCTGGTCTCCCGTCTCAACAAACTCTTTTATTCGGGTATCAGGTATTGTTTTTGTAACGGGGGGTTCGGTCACCTCAGCCGTTTGCCAGTTGATCATTTCGTAATAGTTTTGACTATCGTAGAGCAGCTCAGGCATGACGAAGGCTCGAATTTCCCCCGCTGGTGATTGTTTTGATCGTGCTTTTAATATTCTTCTCCATCCCAATTCTCTTATGTGTTGCTCATCGGCATGTAGCATGGAGATCAAAATATTTTCTGGGTGAGCAAAGAAAGAATTTCTACGGAGGACTTTGGCGATTGTCTTAGATCTTTGAGGCATGGTCTGAGAGAGACGCATCATTTCGAAAAAATGTTTTGCGCCCTCAGTGAAACTGGAGTTTTTCTTTATCTTAAACCAAATTGGTGCGTAAACTCTCATAATGAATCGCACAATTTCGTTGAAGGTGCTGGAGGGTTCACTGGTTGAAACATAGAGGCGCAGAAATCTATTTGCTGTTGTCAGCCACCTGCAATGCGCCATCTTACCTGGATTTCGAGCCGCGAGAGCTGAAGAGCAGCTACCGCTCGACACTGCTCTGTAGATGCCTAACAAATATTTTTGGTCAGTGCTCAACTCGGCATCATCTATGTCAATGTCGGGAGATGGAATGGCATCGAATTCTGTAATTGGAAGTTTTTCGCAGTCGTTCAGTTGTTTTCCAACTGGTCCAGTAAAGCCCATTGGCCCAGTTGTTTTGCCGTCCAAGTCTTGAATGAGGTGTCGCAGTGATAATTCATTACCGTGTAATAGGCATATGATCCACTGAACTGGCCTTTGTAGTTTCATTTCAATCATACGAATGGCTCCACCCTTTCGACTGGCGCGTCAGTGGCAGCTGCTGCTGGCAGCTCTCACCAGAGATGACCTTTAAACCCTAGCCTAGAGTCATAAAATTTTGCGTGTTGTTATTTCATGCCTAAGCAACGATATAAATGCTATGGGAAATATAAATGCATATTAAGCAAAGAGCCGATCTGAAAATATGTATATAAATTACCTATTTTTTCAACATTTGACGTTGTTGCCGGGGGCAAAAGATATTAACGTAGGACAATGCGCTTGGAAAAACGATCATATGAGGTCTTTTTCATCGACTTTATATTTATTAGGAATAATTTTGATGCATATTGAAATATTTTAAAAATTATAAGAAAAATACGTTTTTGACTACTAAAATATGATTTTCATCGCTCTGCCGGGGGCAGAAGATGATTACCTATTAAGCTAAGATTTTGCAGAGGCTATTGTCTCATGCATGCGAAAGTGTTTGTCTCTATTAGAATATGGAAATCGAAAAAATGTAAAATCGATCCACCCTAATGCCCAGGTAGAAGCAGGAGTCACTTGACCATTTGATTGATCTTACAATGGGCGGAGCTTAAGACTTTTTCCTGTACATACGCGCACGCACACACACACACACACACACACACGAAGGAGAAGTCAAACACTAATTGAAACATTTACATATTCAAATATACGTAATAAATAAACATATCGTTAACAATAGATATGTATATCATTCAGGTACTGTGGTACCCAAAGAGTACGGTATCATAGGTGCCATGCACCTGGTAACGTTTCCTATAGGTGTTACGACACACCTTTATGCCCCTAAGTTCATTCACACACCCCAGTTTCTGTGCCCGAAAATTGTGGGTTCCTACAGTTCCTACAGTTTTTGGCCCTGTTGATATAAAGGAGTCAGCGTATGCACCATCACCATACTCATCCTTCATCTCGTCAGTCAACTCTCCGAGGAATTCCCCAATAGGCGGTATGTATTCACCCTCCCTCTCTCTGAATATTACGCTATCTGTGTCAGCGTACAACACCCTCCGCCCAAGAGAGTGCAGTAGTCCGCAAAGCTTGATGCGTGCCCGAAAATTATGGGTTCCTACAGTTCCTACAGTTTTTGGCCATGTTGATACAAAGGAGTCAGCGTATACACCATCACCATACTCATCCTTCATCTCGTCAGTCAACACTCCGAGGAATTCCCCAATAGGCGTATGTATTCACACTCCCTCTCTCTGAATATTTCGCTATCTGTGTCAGCGTACAACACCCTCCGCCCGAGAGAGTGCAGTAGTCCCCAAAGCTTGATGCGTGCGTATGCCGTTTTGAAGCTGGCTACAGGTATGTTTGTAACACGTGAGGTATCTGTGGCCAGTTCGGTGATGTTGTACTTTATTACGTACGTGTTACCAACTTTCACGATCTCCATAACCTCTTTATCGGGGGCATTGGCATAATCCCACACCTCGTTATAACATTTGGCCAAATGAATGTTCCCCTCACCTGTATTCTGTGTAAACTTGCCCAAAAGGCTATATAGGCATAACTTTGCACTGAAGCGCTTGCCAGGGTTCTTAACAATTTGGGCCCGGTCAGGGTCACGGTAATGCTGAATATAAGTCAATTTTTTACCCTCGCTCTCAACCCCTCGCGGGTAGCCTATTGCTTCTACTTTATCCTTCAAAAAAGTATTTATATACGGCGTGAAAAGGTTGGGAGTTTCTGAAACCTCCACACCTCATATATCTTCAATATTCTGTAACCATGGCGGACGGTTAGGGACAGCTCAGGACTTGTATATACACCTTTGATCTTCTGCTGGTTGGTTGTATGATTACAGGACCCATTATTCTCCTCTGCGCACTTCACGCACAGGGGAAACATGAGTTCTGATCTATAACGACGGGTAAGATCGGCATCCATAAATCGCGAAGAGGGAGCACGTCTACGAAAGAAGGAGTGAAATAGTACTTGTTAAAATTTGTTGAGAACACCTCGATGGTGGACAGGTCAGGTCCCATCAGTTTTTCAGGTGCACCTATAGGGTACGAATTGTTTTTCATCACGTAGGGATATAAAGAACAGAAGTCGTAGTAATGAAGTTTCACCCTCCGTAGGTGGAAAGTATAGCTTGAGTGGGTTTGTACGCCCTCCAAACAAGCTATCACCGCATTTGAGAGGATCCAACACCATTGAACGCTTGATCGTGTTTATTTCTTCACGGTACTGTCCATCTGCTTCCATCCGTGCATCATGCTCACGCTCCCACAAGATCTTGTGAGTGAACTGGGTGCCTATAAGGTGATCGCGGGTGCGGGTCCATGCAAGACTGTCGGCAGATCTACCGTGGATATCTCCTACGATTCCACACTCAGGACGTGGGCACCCATGCCACCAGCAACCGTTAAAGGAGTACACAGTCTTCTCACCAGTGGCACGGTCTTCGCTTAGAGTTCAGCGCTGTTCAACTTGCGGCCCGCGGAATGGACGTTTGACAAATTTCATTTCTGAATTTTCTTCCCTATTTTGTCATTTCTAGTAGGGAGAACAACATTCAGCGGGTTCCTAAGTCGTATTAACCAACAGTGTATGATTATAGGCAACATCTTGGCCGCGCTTTATCGAAGTTGGACAGCACTGGCTTAGACCATCAACCCAAAAAACACGACCATTAACCTTAATGGGTACTTCTCCGTATTGCAGGCGTGTTTTATATATATTCCTGTCTGCTGCTGTATGTGTATGTGCCACTAAATAACCTTGTGCCCATAACTGCAAGGGTTGTTTCTGTGAATGACGGCTAAGGTGTCTTTAGGCATGAAATTGTACTTGAACACAGTAAAGCACAATGAGGCGATTGTGGTTGCGATTTGCAGCGGATCGCAGTTGAAACGGTTTATGTACATCCTTTTAAAGGCCTGGAAACATACTCTAAGCACGCGCACATCATTCATGCAATAACGCTCACATTCATCAGCTATATTGTATGGATTAGTTTCATTAAAACTCTTGTAGTAGCGGTCAAAATCTTCACGCTCACTATCGCTCATGTTGGTGAAGTTAAAGTATTGTTCCAGGGGAGGTAGTCCTATGTAATTTAAAGTGTCGCCAGTGAGAAAATTGTAAGGGAAATACCCTTTTGAAACTTCGGCGGCTACACCCATCACCTTGGGTAGCTTGACTAATTTACAAGGTGTGAATAATAAAGTAGTTTTAAACTCAGCATTATCTCTTATCTGCATTTGTATAAGCTTGTTTCCGCTTTTCAGGGGATCACGCGTGAATATCTCTGATGACTCGTGCTCAAGCAGTTCCTTATAAAGGAACTGTGTGTCAAATTTTGCCCCGTTATGGGCAAGAATATACTGTCATTTTTTTTTAACTGTCGTGTGCGATCGTTTTAAAAACGTTTGTCCATTTACCACATTTGTGACACTCATCACACTCAACCTCCATGCACTCATCGCAGATAGTCTGGCTTACAAGTCGATGTGGGATAATCTCTTTGGTTTCAGGGTTTTTGTAAGTTTCTATATCGTAGTACACAGTTATACAATGTCTATTTTTAGGCTTAACGTCTTTCATATAAAATACATGCTTCACTCCATCCGCCTTATATTTCTCATGGCATGTAGGACAGTGAATTTCATCACATTTATGATTGAATTTCCCCAATTATATATCATATGAAACATATCACATTCACGGATTTCTTTTTCCTGCAAGTGTCAATTGATTTGTGGAACTCAGAGCATTTATTATTGAAAAATTTACGTCTGCAAACATTACATTCCCTCTTTTCAGCTTCAACTACACCACTTTCACATTTGGAGCTTTTGCACTGCTCACATACCATGTGGCATTCCTTTCAATGTTTCACTATATCATCCGCAAACTCGAGACATCCCTTACACAAATCATGATGCCTTCCAAATTTTCGACTTTCATCATAACTAGCGTAAAGGTCCCTTATATTGCGGATGAGGAGATAGGTTGTTCCTGACAATTCTAAAATAAGTAGAGGTCTTGTACGATCTCTCACACAGCTTTTAAAAACATACACAGTCGTACGATATTCATCCATTCCAAATACAACTATACGGACATTCATTTCCTGTTCTACCCTTCTCAGCTCTTCAGGACCCATATTACACTCAAACTCAAGCTTACAATCTGAAGCCAGTTTACAGGCACGCTGCACAACCGTAGGCAACCAAATATTTTTGACATAGGTATTTAGTACAGTAAACATACGGGCTAAGACTACTGCTATAAAGCCGCATCCACGCTCGGCGTTTATATACTTTCTGTAAATATCCCGCGAATTGAAGTTAAGAGTATAAGGTGTGGCACTATGACCAGCAAAACGGAATACTCTGTCAATATCTACAGTGAAGTTGTCCATATTGAAGGTTGTACTACTTTGAGAGGCCTGCATTATCCGGCCCAAGATATATTCTATATCTACAGCTGCCAAGCGTCTGAATGGTATTACTACCCAAAAATCAGGTGTCCGGTAAATTCATCGCGGTAAATTCATCGCGAGTAATTACATCGCGGTAAATACATCGCCTGGTAAATACATCGCCTGGTAAACACATCGCCATACATTATTTAAAGGTGATAGTAATAAATATATAAACATTCACATATTTTGTTTAATTTACGATGAATGTATAGTTTGTTTCGTTGAATTTGGTTTCTGTACTTGTGATATTCAAATGTTTTAGATTAATGCTGGAGGGGAATGGGTTGCTTTAATTAGGCTTAGTTAGGTTAATTTAAATTAAAAATTAACAATCGACAATAAGTGCAATTAATTTCATTAACAATGAAAAGGAAATTCAAAGACAAAAAATTATTAATATCAAATTTACTCAATATATACTGTACATGGAAAGGAAATCAAAGTTACTTTTAAAAATAGAATCACCAATAAAATAATAAATGTAATTTATTTCATTAGCAGTGTAAAAAAATTCAAAGTAAAAAGATGACACTATTTTAAATTGGAGGAAGAAGAAACATTCTAAAAAGACAAATTATGAGCAATGCCTCTTAAATAATCGAGTATTTCGCGATTTTCATATTCATTGACGATGCGTTGAATTCTCGCTGCACTATCTTTATATTTCTTTTTGCGATGTGGAATTTCTGCACCGGCGATATACTGTTCGATTATTACTTCGTTTCTTGATTGTTCCTTTTTCAAGATTTCTAAAAATTTCCAGATCGTAGGATGGGATGCCCCGATCAATCCGCTGAATGATCGATGCCAGCCTTCGCAAGAATTGTTTGTCTTAGAGGCACCTTCCTGGGCTGCAGCAAAACAATTCCAAAGTGCATGATCAAAGCGAGGGGGTCGGCGTACTAGGCGACGGTCTGGGCGTCCAATCCACGTGTCCTCTACATAATCAAAGACTGGCTGGGCTTCTTCGGGAAACCCATTATTGTCATATAAATATTCAAAAGAATGAACTACATCTAAGACAGGCACAAATGCAATGGCTGCAATCATGCGCATCTTCAACGCAAATTCTGCATCATTTTCGTATAATTGTTGCAGACCATTTGTTTGAATGGATCGAAATATACATTGAGAGAAATGGAAAAAACAACCTTTTTGAGTTGAATTTGGAAAAATTGCTCTAAAAGCATTAATGGCTGCTCGTTCAAAATCTGTCACAATTATGCTTGGTGATAAGGTTGGCTCTAAGGATTTCAGTTCTGACAAAAGCCTGTTGTAACTCTCTTCAGTTCTTCTGGCCATTAGAGCATAAGCAAGAGGAAAAACGTCACCATTCATGTCGCCGTGTATCGTGTAAAGCTGATTGAATAAAGATGGAACCGTCTTGAAAGTCCCATCTGCATACCAATGTTTCGCCTTGGATAACAACTGAAGGTTTCTTTGAGTGGAAAATAAAATAATTCTGCCTGGTCCATCATCACTGTCGAATAGAAGGAAAGGCTGATTCGAATGTGTTGTTCTATATTCAGGAGGTATCCTCAGCTGGAGTAAATTTTCTGGATTGGGAGGAACTTGTGCTGCCACATGGCGAGCGTTTCGGATGTTCCTTTTTATGAGGATGGTTGCGGGCAGCTGACCCACGACTGCTTGGGACAATCCGACGTAGGCTTGGGTTACGATGCAATGAGGTGTTTCCTGAGTTGTAACTGCTTTTTCATTTGTTAAATTGATCATTTTGGCAGCTTCAACACGAGCAATATTGCCTGCATGATTATGTTCTCCCATTCGTTTGGTAATGGAATCTTCCTCTGTGTGGATTCTTGCAGGACAACGCATTTTATAATATTGGTCACATTTCCAAATAACATGTTCATCACTTTTCTTTCTTTGACAAACAAATGACCACTATCAATGAGTTTTTTCTTATTTCGTTCACTTGTAACATACTGGAGAGCCATTTTGATGGCTTAATTTTTCTGAACTTTTAAACTGCCAGACAAAATATGAAGATCACAACAATCGAAAGCGCTATAGAAACTGTTTAACTGAATAAATTCAGTCTTATATAGCAGCTAGAATGGACTGGCTCCTCCCACCGCCACAATAATAATCCACAGGTCGAAAGAAGGGTATTCGGATTAAAAAAGATTTAAGTGGCGAAAACAGACAGGGCCAAATGACTTATCGATCACACCTCAAAAACAACGGTCATAAAGGTGAACTTCTGACGGTTAGAAGAGGTACCTGGGATAAGTAAGTAATGACCTGTTTACAGTTCACTTCCGACCGACCTTAATTCTTCCAAATGACTTTTCGATCACACCTCAAAAATATAATGTATAATTGTATAAATAATGTATAAATATCGGGTGGGGCTAAAAAAAAACGCACCGAGTTTTACATTTAAATATACTCGTAAATATGGATTCTACGGTCACCTAATTTTTTCTTTTCTTTCCTCAATCTCTTTTCTTATCACCTTAAAAAAATTATAAACTTTCAATTAGTATCTTTTTTCTAATTTTTTGAATTCTAATGTTTCGCGATTTACGATTATTTACTCTGCTAATAAAAAGCATGACGATTACCAGGCGATGTATTTACCAGGCGATGTATTTACCAGGCGATGTATTTACCAGACGATGTATTTACCGCGATGTAATTACTCGCGATGAATTTACCGCGATGAATTTACCGCGATGAATTTACCGCGAATCCAAAAATCATCTACATCCCCGTCATCTGTCCCGAACCCGAAGGACAACCTCGTCCGGACTTCACGTTCGTCGCGGTTCTGAAGGGCAAACTCCACAATACGCTCAACTACGCGCCGCAGTCCGTGTTCAACACCGTTGCTATACAGGGTTTCAGGGTCAACCCTCACCATTTCGAATGTTATACCTTCCTCTCCAGCAGGAGAAGCTGCTGGTGTGGAGGATGTACCCGGAATTGAACAGGAATAAGGGGGTACAAATTTAATTGAGGAGGGAGTTAGTGTGGAGGTTGTCGTTAAACGTAGAGGGCTGGGGCTCTATTACTGGGGGTCTAGAAAACGGGGCAATCCTGGCACGTTTTATACCTGATGTGGAAGGTTCTTCATCATCCTGCCTCCGCTTTGAACTGCCAAGTGGTGGAGGTATCGCTGGTAAGGGTTCGTCAGCGGGGTAGGAGTCTACAGTGTCATCGGGGTCGTCTGTAATATCGACGATGGGATGCTGTACATCATCGTCATTCACAGTTCTGTGGAAGAAGAAGAAAAACAAGATTGTAGACTATAATGAATATCACTTAAATTTTTATTACATTTTGTAAATGTTCCACTTAGGGTTGTGAAGTGTTAGAAATGAAATCAGTAGAAAAATTCAGGTTCACGAGCCCGTCCTCGTATATTATATCTGGCCCTACAGGATGTGGTAAAATTGTGTTTATGCTTAAAATCATTAAAGATAAGGGGGAGATGTTCTCAAAATTTGTGCATAAAGTAATATGGTACTATTCGACATACCAGTCAGTGTTCAAAGAGTACCAAGATGATATTTTTTTCCACAAAGGAGTATATGATGTTAATTCCTTAAAGGGAAATAAGCATACAGTCATTGTAATTGGAAGTGGATGAAACGTTTGCCGAGACATTTACAGTGTTCTCCCACCATCTTAACATAAGCGTATTCTTCATGAATCAGAATCTATTTTTGAAAAATAGTACATGCGCGATGTGTCGTTAAATACACAATATCTAGTCTTATTCGCCAACTTAGAGATATGTCACAAATTGGGGTATTAGCCAATCAAATGTTCCCGAATCAGCGTAAGCAGTTTTTGGAAGTTTATAAAGAAGCTACAATTCAACGTTACGGATATTTGCTTTGTGACCTTCACCGTCAAACATGTTTAGGGTGCTTCTAAGAACAAATATATTCCCAAACGAGCCTGAAACGGTGTATATTCCAGAATGACAAATAGGCTAAAGAAATACCGTGAATTAATAAAAATCTATCATCGATTGCCCCGGACATTGCAGCAGATGTTTGTTAAAAATATCGACACAGACTTTTTAAAATACATCTGTAAAATCTGCCTTAATGTTATAAAATGTAATGTACCAATGAAATCCCCTCAGAAGGCTCGCTTACGTCGTTACAAGAACATAATACGTACGCTCGCTCGTAAAAGTCAAACTGTGGGGAATAAAAAGCGAAGTATTGTACAAAGAGGGGAATCATTCCTACCCATCTTATTTTCAGTTTTGGGTCCTTTACTGACTAGATTAATATAATGAAAGTGGTAGTGATTCCGCACGAGGTGTCTGCTTCACTGCAAATTCAAAGAGTCCAGGCACGGTTCTAGAACCCCGTAAAGAAGGCTTAAAAGAATGGAAAGCGAATTGATAGACCTATTAAACAGTGAAAAGTCACCTGATGAGAAAAGATCTTATACCAAGAGGCTCTGCAGAAATTTCTTCATGAGTACGAAGATTATAAGAATCCGACAGAGATCCCCGTGGTTATTAGACACAGCGGCGAGAGCATGGCGACATCGAACCTGAGGCCGACGTTAGAGATGACCAACCAAAGAATAACGGAACGCAACACATCGAGCATGTATTAAAAAGCAGTCTCCCACATACAATGAGGAATAAATGTTAAGTCTTTATAATCTATTGAGTGAGGACCCCATCATACAGTGGACCGATAGAGGCGGGTCATTGTTGAAGGAACAAGGGTACAGCGATCCAGTATCGTCGACATTGTCCATGATCTGGTGAGAAAGTGGGACAGGCCCTCACCATAGGATGGATGCATATTAAAGCAAGACTACAACAAATAAATGTCCCCAAATCATTGATAGGAAATCTGAATAGGTTAAAAGACTTGGAGCAAGTCTCGCATTTGCCACAACTGAGTACGTCATCACCCCTAACGGTAGCATCGCTGAAGAGGAGAAAGAAGAGACCAAACAACAACGCCCGACCCTATCCGCATGCCTCTAAAATATGCAAATGGCTAACATATTAAGAAAACGCTATTATGACATATCTAGCCCAGCCTCCTATGGCGGTGTTGATAGACTGTACAGAGGTGTTTACAATGATGGAGTAGAGAAAAAAGATGTTGAGAGGTTTTTGCGTGAGCAGGACGGTTATACACGTCTTAAGCCGGTGAGAAAAAGGTTTAAAACAGCCATAACAACAGCGGCTTCGATTGATTCTATTTGGCAAGCGGATTTAACAGACATTCAAAGATATTCAGTATATAATGAGGGCTATCGCTACATTCTATTTATAACAGATACATTCTCTACATAGCTGTGGCTAATTTCTTTGAAATATAAATCGCTTGAAACAGTTGCTAAAGCTACCAAAACGCTGATTGAAAGAAAACAGGGTTCCAGGCTATTTTTTTACGGATTGCGGAAAGATTTTATAGGCCGAGCTTTTCAGAGCATGTTGGCAGAGTTTAATATCAGCTACTACACTAGTAATTCTATACATAAGGCTTCTTTAACTGAAAGAGTTAACGTACCATAAAGGAAGCATGCATCGCTATTTTACACATAAAAACACATACAGATATATAAACATTCTGAGAGCATTGGCCTCGTATACAACCGTTCACACCATCGCGCGATTGGGACAACACCTAAGGAGGTTTTAGAAAGCGGCACGCACACAGAGTGTGAGGTGAGAAGAGATATTGTGGAGTACCGCCACACTCTACGCGTTTCGAAATCAACGATTATTTAATGCTACCGCGTTCGGGAAATAAATTCGCGAAGGGCTTTGAGCAAGGCTGGATACGTGAGAGTTTTATCCGTCTGTGCATCCTAACGATACCCTACCGAACTTTGTAACAGAACTCCATGGACCCATTGAAATGGAACGTGTTCGTATGAGGTGGGGTTATGCGAAATTCTGCTATCCACCAGCTTCTTCAATATTGATTATAAAGAACCCGTTTTTACGGTTCTTAGAGATCGTGATAAGTGTGAAAAGGCAGGGGTAATTAGGATAAAACCAGGCGTGCCGCCCGGAGTGGGGGAGTCACTGTATTACATTACAGTTTAAAATCACAGGAGAATAGAAATATTAAAGACAGAGGACTGTTCAAAATTATAACCGAAGGCCGATATGGAGTAGCGCTCCAAAGAGATGTCATTCACGAGGCACAACATGATTTGTCCAGCTTAATATATCAGTTGAAATTGGAGAAATTGGGTGATGGCTATCCATCCCAAAACATGTGCTATATTTACAGCAATATCGTGGAACATCAACTTTTTCGGGATACCCAGGCGCGTCTGCTGCGCATGGCACACATTCCCAACCATAGAGGGAAGAGCTTGAGCATTACATATGACAAGTCCCATTATGTGAATGTTGCGACTAATCTAACCAATATATCAATATATATAAAAACGATGGAGGGAAAAAATTTCCCATTCGGTGATGGGAGCTTAACAGTGAAGCTGCACTTTCGTCGCATTCAGTTATAATGACCCGAAGGCCTTTCAAAGTCTATCAAGGGGTGAGATATCAGCGTGAGAGTGGGCTTAGCTCCATTTTTTCAACCATACTACGCACGGCTGTTCCATTGTTGAAGAAGGGGGGTGCCAGATAGCTTGGGAGGAAAGCGTTACAATCAGGTTTTAACACGGTAGAAGACATAATGGGTGGAGCTAAACCTAAAGAAGCTCCAAAAAGTCATTAAAACGTACACGGGACGAAATCATCAAAGATGCAGAGAGAAAAATGCGTGGTTGCGGGAAGAAGAAGAGGGCTGTCCGGAAGAAGGGGTTACCAACACGTGGCGTTAAACGTAAAAGGACATAAAAATGAAGAGGTGCTCTAAGTGAATGAAACCTATGGTTCATCATTTTTTTAACTGATATAAGCTGAGGACATTGCTCTCACGAATCATATGGAAATATATCTGCGCGTACGGCGAGTGAAATTATGCTCTACTAAACAATTAGAAATTGAATAAAGTTTAATACACGCAACAGTAAAATACCCAATTTACAGAATACAGATGAAACTATACACGGTGCCCGCAGGGTTGGCCTCGAAGCAGATAGAAAACATGGCCCTGGGAGTTGCTGCAGGATCACGCTTCGACAAATGGAAAATATAAAACGAACGTCTTTAAATTCGAGAATTTCGGCCTTAAAAATATAACTCTATACGTCAATGGCGTTGCGTTGGGTGGGACTATGGATACGAACTACTTATCAGACGCTGTGTTCCCGCTTTGCGCGAGAGCTTATAGTAATCTGGCCCATATTGCAGGTGCTTGTGATGAGCTCGGGAGTGGGGTAACGCAGAAAGAATTCATCGATCAATTTAACCTTTACCCGTTTGATATCACGCCCGACTTATCTGCTAGTGTAAATACACACTTAAGTCCACAACAAAGTGAGAACAACTCAATCTGATTGGAATTCGCCAACCCGATAGACGCTTCAATAAGTGTTCTGGTATACCTCGAGTCACAAGCCCTAATTGAGGTTGACCGCTTCAGCAACGTAGCACTGACTTTTAAAATGGATGCGAATACACTTCAGAGAAATGAATGGTAACCGAATCACACGCTCCAAATTTATCGGTGTGTTTGCGAAGAATGAAACATTGAAATTACCAACTACGAGAAAATGTGGGCGAATTATTTTCAACACAGATGTTGTTGGTGGCGAAGGGATTCATTGGCCTGCAATATACTTTAAATTAGGGAAAGAATGTATTATTTTAATTCACTGGGAATTCATCCCTGGATTGACCCTTTTATTGTAAAATTTCTCGAAAAGTTGCATGTCCCTGAAATTGAATGGAATCCCCACCGTCTTTCATTTCTCGTGCACATGTCACGTGGAAAGGGGTTTATAAATTTTATTAAATTATTCGATTTGTGCGACAATGAGCTGAATGATGAATTGGTATGCGTGCAGATAAAAGGTTCCCATTTTTGCGCACTCGATGAATGTGTGAAAATTTTTACATATGTAATATATATATATATATAAAATTGTAACTATATTGTGTAAAATGTAAGATGACCCAATAATGTTAATCTTGTGCTCTGTAGTTTATTTATTGGATGCTAATTCTGTAACTAGTTTAAGCTAAATTGTACTAATTTATAAAACATGATTTCTATCATTTAATAAATTGATAAAAATACACTGTGTCTTGTTCTTAACCAAAATCGTAAAAAGTTTACATTACTCCCCCGACGACCTGGCAATCGTTGGACCGGATGTGAGGCAGTACTTCGACCTCCGTATTCAGGTCACTGGGATGACTGCGCTGTAAAACCTCCACATCGCCGTCGACTATGCTTTTCTTCAAAGCTGTTACGAAAGTAGCTATAACACGATCGAGTTCCGCATCGGACCTAAAAGGAGAAACGATACGGTTGTAGACAGAAAATTATTTTCAGAGCTCATACATTTTTCTAATAATGATCATATTGGATGACTAAACACCGTCACAGGGTATCGAGCACCTGGCAGATATTAAACGAATCATCCACATTGAATCTTTTTTAATTTAATTTCATTTGTTCCATATTATATATATATATATATATATATGTAAATAATTGAGGATACATGCTATTTTAATGAAACATTTCACACACTAATTTTAAATAAATGTTAACACGTAATTATTTGATAAACAAAATTCACTCTCTAAATACTTAATAGAATACAGGATCAGATAATAAACACAAAGCAACTAGCTAACTGGGCTCAAAGGGAAGATTAGCTGGATGTGCTACGCATCATATGCCAGCACCAGGTCACGAACCCTGGACCGCAACAATAATTCCCGACCTTTAAAGGTTTAGTAATTCTAAACACAAACCTGTAGAACTTACTATAAATTTTTAAGTTAATACGTACAGGGAAAACAAGCGCGTAATAAAATTTCACTTTCAAATGATACCTTCGTCGATTAATAAAATTCACTGTCTAAATGACATTATCAAGAAGGAAGATTAGCGGGTTACTAAACCCTGTCGCAGTCTCGAACCCATCGGCAGATATCCTTTCATTTCGTTTATTATGGCTTTTTTATAAATTAACTAACGCTTGCAAGGGATAAGCACTGAATGATACGATGTATATAGCCCGAGAACGAATCACAAACTAAATTATTACGTAATTACTCACATTTCAATGGTCTCTTCATCCGCTGGTTCTTTCTCGCCGTCACAAATTTCTGCAATGGATTGCGTTGAAAGTAGGGCGTTCCGGTCGGCCGCTGCGAAAAGATGGAGCTTAGTCACTGCAGAGAGTTCCCCGTCTTCAAACAATTGCGGGGAGTAGTAAAGCTAATGTTTGACTGGAAGTGTCCATGATAAGAGAATGTGTAGTTACTCGTTGATAAATCACTGTTGTGGATCCAGCTGAAAATGTTCCCTCTTATATACGTGACCCCGATTGGCCCCACCACCAATATTCGATTCGCGAGTTTCCTGTGTGAGAGCGAGACTTTCCGCCAACAAGAGATCCTGGATTCGTTCTCATGCCCCTCCCATTGGGTCGTAATTGGATGAGCCGCGAATTCTGGGGGCGTGTCTTTACCAAATATAGCTTATTCATTCCATAGGTTATTTTGTTTTAAAAATTATATTAACGTTTTTATGTTATGGTTTAAGGATAAAATTGTATATTAAAGATAAATCTGTATTGAAACAAAATAGTTGCGTAAAAGAGGAAAAATGAATGTTACCCCGAAATAGAACCTCTTTTTATTATAGTTATATTAATATTTTTTCGTAATAAGGTTTAAATATATATTTTTTGTTAAAGATAAATTTATATTGAAACAAAATACTTGGTAAAAGAGGAAAATTAATAAGTTAACCCGAAATTTAATCTATTTGGACGAAAGACGAGAAATGAAATTGTTATCCCGAAATACAATCTATTTTTAAGATAAAGTTATATAAATATTTTTTATATTAATATAACTCTATATTAAAAACAGATTGCACTTTTAATATAAAGTTATATTAATATTTTTTATAATAAGGTTTAAAGATATATTGGTGTTTTAAAGACAAATTTGTATTTAAACAAAATAGTTGAGTAAAAGAGGAAAAAAGAATAAATTACCCGAAATAGAATCTATTTTTATTATAAAGTTATATTAATGTCATAGTTTAAGGATAAAAATGTATATTACAGACAAATTTGTATTGAAACATAAAATGGGTGAGAGGAAAAATGTAATACAGTGCCCGCGAAAAGTATCCGATCACTCAAGAAAATACAATATTTTCCCTTGATATTCAGAGACACGTAATTCACTTTCTATTTGTTCTAGCGACATCTGGTAACTTTGAGGTTGCTCGCTGATATGAGAGCTATCCAACGCATTCTCAAATTAGTGTTCTGGTAGCCTTCGTTGCGGGTGGCTGTGTCTCAAATTTGTCAGATTTCACTGTTTGTGTAAATTTCTTGATATTTTTTTTTTTTTTACAGAAAGTGGTGTAAATAAAATTTATATATAATGTGTGCTAAAAAACAACTTAAGAGTGATTGTCGAGGTGCTATTGTTGCTTTGCATGCATGTGGGAAATCACAGAGACAGATAGCTAAGGAATTAAACATATCCCAAAGTACCGTTAATTTATGGGTTTCACGGGCTAAGAACAATGGTGGCCTAACCACGCCAGTCCCTAAAAACGATCTGGCAGACCGAGAAAAACAAATTCGCGAACAGACAAACTTATGAAACGTTTAGTATTGAAAAACCCAACAATAACTGCGAAAGAAATAAAATTTAATATGAATAATTTGTTATCTGGTGTTTCTGAACGAACTATCCAGGAGCGGCTCCAAAAAGAACTCGGATTACCATCTCGCCATGCTGCTAAGAAACCGTTCATTAATGAAAAAATGCGTAAAAAACGTGTCGCATTTTGTAAAAAATACATTCATTGGACTGTTGATGACTGGAAGAAGGTTTTATTTAGCGATGAGTCGACATTTTTGACATTCAGAAGTTGTCCAAAAAAGGTTCGCCGGCCTATTGGCTCAAATAGGATGGACCCTAAATACACCCTAAAGACAATGAAACACCCTCCAAGTGTGATGGTTTGGGGTTGTTTCGGTTACTATGGGCGTGGAAACTTATATTTTCTTCCGAAGAACACAACTATGAATGGTGCACGGTATTTAGCAATGCTACAGGATAAACTTCCAATGGCAATGGCAATCCAAAGGACAAAAACATACATGCATGATGGTGCACCATGTCACAGGGCCAAAATAGTGACAAAATGGATTACTGACAATAAATTTGATATTTTGGATTGGCCTGGTAATAGTCCAGATCTCAATCCGATAGAAAATCTGTGGCTAATAATAAAAAATAAGGTTGAATGCCACGACACTGGCTCAGTCGAAAATTACAAGAGGCCATCAAAAAGGTATGGTGCAAGGAAATATCAGTGGAAGTTTGTCAAAACTTGATTAAATCCATGCCAAAACGTCTAGAACAAGTCATCCAAACCAAAGGACAGATGACAAAATACTAATATAAGGTTAGTATACATTTAAACATTGTTTTTTATGTAAAAAATACAAATTTCAAGGGTGATCGGATACTTTTCGCGGGCACTGTAGTTACCTTTAATTTAAATTTTATTTTGTTTTGAAAATCATATTAATGTTTTTATATTATAGTTTGAGGATAAAATTGTATATTATGATGAAAATTTGTTTTGGCATTAAATTTAGTTTATCTTATTCGATTTTTTGTTTAAAAGATCGCCCACCAAAAAAAAATGGTGTCAATAATCCAGTAGGGTTGAAGCACCTTAAACAGAAAAAAAAAAAAAAAACTGGTCTCGTGGTGTTCCACCATGAGAAGCTTCTTAATAAAACTTTTAGCGTTGTCTATTTTCGGAGACCTTTTCGGTTTACCACCTGGTTCCATAAATGTATTTTTTTATGCTTAATAGCTCTGTCTATTGGGTCGTATTTAGAGACCTTGTCGGTCTACCAGGAGCTGGCAAGTAAAAGCCGTGGGTAAGGTGGATTTTAGGTGATGGTAAGCTATACTTCGATGATTGGTGGTTGTGGTGCTGTGGTGGTTTTTCTTGTTTGGTGGTTATGCTCGTATATATTTTGTTATTGGGGCTTTATATGCATCTGTTTATATACGTTTTGTGAGTGTGTAATAATAGAGGATCTATGTGCGTTTGTGTGCGCCTTTTTGCTGTTCAAACGATATGTACACTGTGCCACCTGGCTGATAATGCCTGGAGGCACTGGCTGCTTAAGCCAACTGGCGGATTTTGAGTTCTAAACCAAGTGATGCTACCTGAGCTCTCATTAAGCTTCTGCATCTCGCAGACGCTGGATGGTCTCTTCCTCTCTCTCTCCTCCTCTCTCTCTCTTAGGTTAGGTATGCTCCTTTGGGGGATGAGGCCGTCCCAACTTCTCCCTCAAAGAGGTTAGGTGGACACCCCCCAGCTTGCTGGGGGTATTTCCCCTTTTTTGGCACCCTGTGGGTTGGCATCTTGCAACAAGGCGGTGGGATGGGTGGCATTGGCACTCATTTGATCAACATTGCAATTGCTCTACACTCGTTTTGTTTGCAGCCATGCTACTGGTGACTTAGTTGTGCTTTTTTCTTTTTGTTATTAGAAAAATTAATTTGTTTTTTTTGTTTTATTTATGCTGAGACCTTTAAACATTGTATGAGGCAGGCTTATATAATAAACACAATACTAATTCATTGACATTGTTATGTTAATTATTTCAAGTTTATTAACTTTCATCTCATATTATTGATGATGTTAATTAAATAATCTCCAGTGAAATTAATAAGTTTGCGTTTATTTTTGTTTATTGTAAACTCACATTGCAACAAATTTTAATGTCAAAAGTTTTATAAAACTCAATTAATTTTTGAGTTTGGTCAGTTCCTATTTTGTGTTTCATATTTAATTTTACGTTTTTCTTAATTTTAAAACTAAAATGAAAACTAGTTTCTTTACATTGGTTTATAATACTCGTACTTAAAGAAGTCTTACCTTAGTTTCATTTTAAATGTTTTAGGTATAGTTTATAACACACACTTATGAATTAACTTCATATATATATATATATATGCATTTAACTGCAATGACCACGCAGTATATAAATGAATAGAAACGACATAAGTATTAAGGAACGTTTCTGCACACGAGGAAGAGAAATCACGAATAAATGAAAAGGTCCTGGGTTCGATTCCCAGGCGGTTCGCCTCATTTTTCATTTATTCGTGATTTCTCTTCCTCGTGTGCAGAAACGTTCCTTAATACTTATGTCGTTTCTATTCATACATATATATATATATATATATATATATATATATATATATATATTATATTAGAATTAGAAAGAGAGACGGATGAATTGTATTCCATGCCCCTTTAAAGACGAGGGCACGATGCGTAAAAGTTCATGGAGTACGTCTTGAATGTAGCTTTGATGTGATTAATTTGATTATAATTATGGCCTTTCTGATTCAGTCATGGTTCATATAAATTTGCATAAACCCTGTGTACATTTTACGATGATAAATATGATTGAGGGAAAAGTATAGTTAATGTATGGAACCTTTTAGATGTGTAGAAATAGCGAAATTGTGCTTGAGATTTAATTAGTGTGCATATTTCTGCATGTACTCGATGGCAGTAAATATGATTAATGATGTTAAATGATCATTAATGTTGGGAAAAAAGTTATCTGAAGGTAAATTCAACAATGTAAATTGGTTTGAGACGCCATAACCCTCTTAAATTCCTTAGTTATACTTATAAATTGAGGTTCTTTGTTAAAAAAAATATTTCTTGCTACGTCATAGAATATCGGGTCACGTGAATGTAAAGCACCAATAAAAAGATCTGTTCCAGCAGTCTCTCCAGAGCTTAGTACGACTAGCGTCGGTTCTGTTTAGAATTTGGTTAACTTATTATAGTATTTGGTTTAGATCGTAAGTGTGACCAGAAAGTTTTTGTCGGATCAGTCCGGTAACATTTTAAACATACCTCGTATTTATCGTAACTGATAATTTAGGTAGCACTAGCGGAGTGACTCGGCGTTGCCGGGTGGATGTTGAACGCTATATATATATATATATATATATGCCCGTTAGGTAAACTGAATGCCCGGTTAGGTTAATTGAATGCCCAGTTAGGTCAACTGAATGCCCGATTAGGTTAATTAAATGGCCGGTTAGGTCAACTGAATGCCCGATTAGATTAATTGAATTCCAGGGTACGTTAATTGAATGCCCGGTTAGGTTAATTGTACACCCTTGACGATTGGTTAGGTTAAGTCATGATATTTTCGTTAAAGCCAACGAAAATATCACGACTTAACCTAACCAATCGTCAAGGGCGTACAGATGACCTAACCTGGCATTCAATGGACCTAACCGGGTATTCAATAATTTTACCATAGGTTTCGTAATGATCTTGATGACGTCATTTAATGTTTTAAAATTAATTATTTAACTTATTAACACCCACGTGCACAACCTCGGGACCTAATTAATATGTGTGTGAAGTTTCATGTTTGTAACTGCTTCCATTTTGGAGTTATGGCTTATGGCTGGAACACACACCACACACACACACACACACACACACACACACACACACGCCTTTTTATTATTATTATTATTATTATTATAGATAAACAATAGACTGGTACAAATTTATAACCGAAAGACTTCCGAAAATCAACAATTTTTGATAAAGAAAAGGGGAAAATTGGTTTTGTAGGCCTAGGGGGTCCGAAATTTTCATAAAATGGAAAATAATTGCTATTTTCTTACTTACAGCGACAGGCATAATGATATTAGGATACCTAATAGAAATTGTGCAATATTTTAAAGTGGGGAAAATAAATAATTTTCTAAAAATGATCTTCAACTATAAAAGCGCATCTAATCAGATAACTTAATTAACGTATTTCTATGACAACTAAAAAATAGAATGATAAATCAATATCCTATCAAATTGTTTGTGTATACGTAAAACTATTTATACAAAAGCCACAATAATAAAACGCACAAAAGTCACGGTAAATAATTTCGAGTGTGGCTCGTTTAACGTTAAACTCGTGTTTATTTAAATTGCCCTTTAATTATGTAATTTTTTGTATTGAATCGATAAAGAAATCTTTTTTGAATCGAAAAATGTTAAAATTATAACAAATATCAAATATTTTGTATAAAAATCATTGAATTTTAAAAATGCATGTTTGTTTTTAGTTTTTTGCAAAAAGTTCTTTATGATTTTTGAAATATATACTTTTTTAAAATTGAATCGATAAATAAATCTTTTGTGAATCGAATGATATTAAATGTTTAGTAAATATTGACTTATTTTGTGCCAAAATTATGATTAAAAATGAAAAATTAAAAAATGCGTGTACAGGCATGGGAAGAACTGTACCCCTAAAAGGGGGGAAGGAATTATGTTAGGGAATTTTTTTTAGCATCGGCACTGCACAATAAAAAGACGCATCGAATAGTGAAAACCGCATTGTTCTACACCAATTGTAGCGACCTGTAGGTGTGCGCAAAAAAAACTGTTATATATATATAATATATATATTATATATATATATATAATATATATATATATATATATATATATATATATATATATAAGGCTTCATTTCTGAAATAGTATATTAGATACAATTTACGAGGGATTATAAACAAACTATAAAAATACTTCGTTAAAAATTAGTAGAAGTGCTTTAATATTATTCGAAAGTAACATAATCATAAAAGTAACATCCAGGAAGCTCATTTCCCCATTTCGTGGAAGTGAGTGTGACCCAAGAGTCACCTGAGCCCCAGTAGAAACAGGGAGAGTGGCTGACCCAATGCTACGCAATGCCAGGAGGAGGGAGAGAACTCAGAGCCTCGCCCTTAGTGCCCGAAACCGAAACTACTGAGGTATTAGGGAACCAAAAGTAATATATATATATAAGATACTTGAGTTCAGTCGTTCATGAACTTATTCGTAATCTCCTTCAATTCAATCAAAAATGGAGCAGCAGAAGGGACGCTGTCGAGCCTCCATCTAATTATGGATAAGGCAATTAAGAACATGCATTTGTGAGTGTGGTGTTCTGCTCCGCAAGCTAACGCGAAAGCCAGCCTTTCGTAGGTAAACAGAGAGAAAACAGCATAAAATTTTCTTTAATTTTACCAACACACGGAAAAGATTTTTATATAAGTAAAAATTTCCATAACGAAGTATCACAAACTTCCTAAGAATTAAGTTTAAAAAACGGATTCCTCAAAATTTTCAGAAAATTTAATTTAAACTTAGAATTTTATAAAACATTTCCCTCCTTCTCAAAAATGCTTTTGAACATGATGCGCAATGAGTTACAATAATATTGATGAGATGCCAGGACACATTCTTAAACAGCAAATATTTTAATTATAATGAGCGCTTAAATACTTTCTTTGACCTTGTGCAATAATAATTTAGCGTTAGTTTATGATATTATATTTGGTCAAGGGATGATGTGATAAGCTCTTATCACTATACCTATGATGCAGGATAAATTAGTCTAAATGTCCATTTATATGTGAGTATATACCATAATAAAGAAAAAGCAGCTTCTCACTCTTCCCAATTGGAATACAACAATGTAACCTAATCACATAAGTTTCGTAACTAAATTGCTTTTAAAACCAAGATGAACAAAAAACATTCCAAACTCACTACATTTGAAATATCATTTGTATATGTTACTTTTAATAAATGCTGGATCACCTGAAGATCAGGGCCCCCAGCCTTCGTTAGTTAGCCTTATAAGGCTAACTAACGAAAATATCACGACTTAACCTAACCAATCATCAAGGGCGTACAGTTGACCTAACGATTGGTTAGGTTATGTCGTGATATTTTCGTTAGTTAGCCTATAAGAAGAGCCCCGATGTTTAGGCATTAAAAATCCTTAAAAAAGGCAGGCAAATAGGCAAAATAAACATTCAAAATAGGCAGTAAACCCATAAACAGGCATTTATAAATTTGCTTGAAAATGTTCATTACACAATAATGACAAGGATTTAAATTTCAAAAAATGTTTAATATGAAATACTATTATGCACGCTCATTTTCTTGTTATGTAGCCTCGTGTATGTGTAATACAGGGTGTCCGAGAATTATCTGTACAATTTTTGGCTGTTATTAAAAGTCAACCATGAAGTGTAGAAATTCCAGTGTTGTCCCATTTTACAGAGAAACTCATTAAGTTTTTTCTAATAACAAGTTTTGACAAGTTTTTTTCTTTTTGTACGCGGGTGACAGACATTGATTATTTAAAAGCAAGAATCACAGCTGCTATTGAACGAATTGATGTGATATGCTGCAGCGTACATGGCAACATTTGGATTATCGATTGGATGTTTTGCGAATCACTGATGGTGCACATATCGAATGTTTGTAACAACGTTACTTTAATAAAAGAAACTTTTGAAAATACAGATTCTAAATAATCTTGTTTAAGAATTTTACGTGTGTTATCAAGAATTTTATTAAAGATGAAATTGTACAGATAATTTTCGGACACACTGTAATTTCTAGAAAACTTGTCAAAACTTGGTATCAGAAAAAACATAATGAGATTCTCTGTAAAATGGGACAACACTGGAATTTCTGCACTTCATGGTTAACTTTTAATAACAGCCAAACATTGTACAGATAATTCTCGGACACCCTGTATATCATATACAGTATATATAAAACTGGAACATATAATAGAAACTGATAGGCATACTTTGGGACTCTAATGGAATAATACTAGAAAATAATGGATAAAAGGCCAATTAGGCACTTCATGACGAAAAAGGCGCTGTTTCCTGTAAACGCAAAAATAGGAAAAAAAAAGGCATTTATGGCATTTGCCTGAACATCCGGACTCTACTTAAGGCTAACTAAAGAAGGCTAGGGGCCCTGATCTTCAGGTGATCCAAATAGCTTTCTGAATACTAATGTATCTACTTTATTTGAGAGCAAATCCAGTTCCTGAAGTTCAAAGAGTATCAGATACTCTTTTTCAATTTCTCTGACAACAATGACGTAGCGACCACACATTCCTCCAGGTTGTGTAAGCTTCATTGTCAAGAATACAGAGGTGCCAACCTGGGCAGCAAATACTGGAAGCGTTTTCACATCAGGTTTCCCGTTTTGGTCCAAGGTTACATTATTCCGCCAAGTAATAATCTGAAAAAAATTTAAGTAAAAACCGTTTTTGAGTATTGGAATTTCAAATGGGAAAAGAATTGGCATTTACATTGTTTGTTTGATAGGTTGTTTGACTTAGGGTGCCAGACGTCCCGCATTCTGCGGGACAGCCCTGCATTTGATAAAAAAATCAAGCATTATTAAGCATTGTTTTAAGAAAAAATTTCTAATTTTGTTTGTTGTAACCGTTGAAGAAATCTAGTTTCAATTTGAAAAAAAAAATTGGTCAAAAAACCTCAGAAAATTTTTTGTCCCGCATTCTGCAACACAAAATCTGACAACCCTAGACTTTAACCTCGTTTGCAACATCTAAGGTTATGTGATAGAGGAGACCTACAACTCCACGTAGAACCCGAACCACGAGTTTCTACATAATCTGGACGCAAAGGACGATCTCCCAACCAACCACTAACCAGATCCAGTGTCGCTTAACTTCGTTGATCGACAGGAAGTGGTGTTACGACTTTGGCCACAATGTAACGCATTGTATTTACATATTTTTATTAGAACAGTAAAGGAGATTTGGATATTTGCGAAGAAAACAATTTATTTAATAATAATTAGCAACATTTATATTTTACAGTTATGAATGAAATCACAAGTCGAAAGGAGTCATTATTTAAACATAGCAATAATAATAATTTTCATTAGTTTCTATGTTAAAATAAAGTACTATACAGAGTGGCCACAAAGTCCCTTTGCAGTGAAATTACAGCATATCTGTATGTTGCCCTTGTTTTTCATGTAAAGGAACTTTGTGGACATCCTAATGTAACATATTTCTTATTCTCAGTATAAATTACTAATTTTGACCAAATGTGTGTTACATTTTATTCTTTTGGATTTTTAAAGTGAAAATAAACGATGCATCATCACATGTAGCTCAACTTGCTAACCTATAAAATTGAAACTTGTACTTTTGTTTCATATATGAAGATATTTACTTTCTTGCAATTTCTATATAACAAAACAAGAAAGAGTTATTTAAACGGAAAGGAACTGGGTATTAAAAATACCTTTGACCTACAATTTGGAAAAAAATATATAAATACAGTATATACAGGGTGTCCGAGAATTATCTGTACAATTTTTGGCTGTTATTAAAAGTCAACCATGAAGTGTAGAAATTCCAGTGTTGTCTCATTTTACAGAGAATCTCATTATGTTTTTTCTGATACCAAGTTTTGACAAGTTTTTTTAGAAATTCCAGTGTGTCCGAACATTATCTGTACAATTTCATCTTTTAATAAAATTCTTGATAACACACGTAAAATTCTTAAACAAGATTATTTAGAATCTGTATTTTCAAAAGTTTCTTTTATTAAAGTAACGTTGTTACAAACATTCGATATGTGCACCATTAGTGATTCGCAAAACATCCAATCGATACTCCAAATGTTGCCATGTACGCTGCAGCATATCCACATCAATTCGCTCAATAGCAGCTGTGATTCTTGCTTTTAAATCATTAATGTCTGTCACCCGCGTACATTTCTAAAACACTTGTCAAAACGTGGTATCAGGAAAAACTTAATGAGATTCTCTGTAAAATGGGACAAACTGGAATTTCTACACTTCATGGTTGACTTTTAATAACAGCCAAAAATTGTACAGATAATTCTCGGACACCCTATATATTATCCACAGTTTCGAAGAAAAGGAAATCCACCTTTCAATATAAGCAAAAAACGAATTATGTTTTTTTATGCAGGAAGGAGGGGCCAAGGGCGAATGGCAACAAAAACGCCTCTTAGAAGAAGAGAGCCAAAATCTGCGCGAATCAGAGATAAGAGAAAGATCATAGGTAAGGTACACCACAGCCGTCTCACGCGAATCATGGAGTGACTGTTGAGAGTGACATATTGTGAAGCGGGTGTAGAAATGAAGAGTGAAATCATCAGCATAGGAGTGGATAGGACAAGAAGTGCGACTTAATAAATCATTGATAAATAAAAGGAAGAGAGTGGGTGACAGGACAGAGCCCTGAGGAACACCACTGTCAATATCTTTAGGAGAAGAACAGTGGCCATGTACAATTACAGCTATAGAGGGTATTCGAAAAGTCCCGTCATCCCCTACAAAATGTACATATTGTAATACCAATTTTATTTTTTGTGATTAATTAAATTTATGTGATTCAGTGACTTTATTTTTCTTTTCCAGGTATTAGAGTTGTGTAAACAATGGCAGACCAGTCCACTTACACTCTGGAGGAAAGGATAGTGATGAGTACATGAGCTCATGAAAGGTCACATACTGGCAAAACGCTGCATGATATCAAGAATGATTTCAACACAAGATTCAATAAGGCTGCAACACTAAACAAGACGGTATTACGCTGGGAGAAAAAGCTGTTTGAAACTGGCTCCATCAAGGACAGACCACAGTCAGGAAGACCAACAACGCGAGCAGAACAATGTGAAGGTGTGATTGCATCGGTGGCTCGTTCGCCGAAAAAATCACTTTGGAGACGATCACAAGAACTTGCAGTCCCATATCCACAATGAAAGATCTCGGCATGAAACCGTACTGCCCGTCATTTGTTAATGAATTTAGCGATACAGACATGCGGAAATGATGGTGCACACACAGATATTCTTGATTAGTAACTGTAATTAGTAATTGCTGCTAGTGACTTGTTTCTTAAATTACACCTACCACATATAAATACAATTAATCACACAGAAATAAAATTGGTATTACAATATGTACATTTTTGTAGGGGGTTGACGGGACTTTTCGAACACCCTGTAGATCGGCCAAAAAGACATTAGACATTATATATATATATATATATATATATATATATAGTATATGGGATTGAACTGAGAATGGTCCCCTGAGGTTTTTTCGTGATACACACAGACCGTGCATGGAACAAGGAACTCTTCTAGGAAAATTAAATCCACTATAGTCCGAATAATTAATGGTAAATGTCAAACACTAGTTTTTCTTTTCATGATGTTAGTCCGACGTGGGCAACGGGTCACTCGCAAAGAGGCCCCAAAAATATAGCTTCCCTCACCAGCTATCTGCAAAGCAGATAGGATCCAGCTTTCAAGAAATTTAAAAACAACCTACAAATCTAAAAAAACAAAAAATCTTAAATTTTTGAATACAAAAGTATAATTTACAGAAAGACATTAAATATAAAATGGAGGAGACAACTTCGCATTCCGATTACATAGCATTCCGAGATATATATATTACGGTGGCCCAAAAATTAACTGAAAAAATAAAAGTTTGAATTGCTATTCTCCACAAGGCTATTCCTGTTCCATATCACAAAAGAAGCCTTCATGCAAAAAATCAGGAAGATCGACCAATATTTAGAGGTCGCGACCTCAAGGTAAAAATATCTAAATTCCGTAATTTCAGTAATTTTGGGTCACCATTATGTTCTACAATAAATATTTGCCGGGCAACGCCACTGTAGACTGTAAACCTATATCCAAAGAATCACTATATGATAGCAATGCACTCTTTCCACTAGCTCAGTTGGTCGCCAAGTCTCGGCAGGTGTAAACTTGTTTTTGTTGTGTTCCTGCCATCTGGGTTACGCGGCGCAGTGAATCACACCAATAAGGCAAGTTAAACTTTTCACCAGTGAGTGGCGGACACTATGCTTAGTTATTCTGTCATTCATTTACTGCACTGACTTTGATAAGCAATTTGGAACAATGAATTGTTTATTAAAATTGTTAAAAATTAAAAAAAAAAAAATTTATAAAAGTTTATTAAAATTGTTAAAATTGTTTGTTTTGTATTCTACATAAAACATATGTATAGGTTCTTTAACTCTAATTTCCATTTTAGCTTCCATTCCACAGGCCAAGACCATGATAACGACAAGGAGCAGTCCGAAAGTTTGGCTCCTGGGTAAGCCGGACCCGGACATCTTGGGATCTGGCCTGCCAACAAACGGGGCTATTCTCAGGAACTTCATGTTTCACCACCAGAAGGGATCCACGAAATAATATACATTGTCTTAAAATATCTTGGAGGGGACAAAATATGTTTGTTCTAACAACTTACTTGAAGTTACTATATCACAAAAAATTGTCTGTAGTTTCATGTTCTGCTTAGTTCTATTGAAAGAATAAACAGTTTAGAACATTTTCATGCATATTTTTTTATTGAAAACTAAAAAGATAGCATTAATTAAAAAAACTATGGCAATATCATAGATTACAGATTAAATTGTTATCTAGAAAATGTGTAAAATTATCAAAACAAAAATGGGGGATTTTGGGGAATGTAATTTTTGTGTTAAACATTAATGCAACCTTTAAGTAAATCAAAGAAACAAAACTTTTTCGCGACTATTTGCGACTTTGCGTGTTAGAACATGTTTTTCATGTATTAACTAACTAAGTCTGCAAGAAGAGTGATGCGTGATTCCCAGTTACAGTGTTTCAGTTTGAAGTTTTTGTAATTTTGTTTACACTATTTACACTTTTTTTCATATCAGTTGTCACACTTATTTTGGGGGAATTAATTTCATAAACTTTAAGAGGTATTACGATGTTTTTTATTTACCCTTCTGATATAGTGGCTATAATGTTTTAAACAATAGATGTGTATAGTGATTAAAATGAAACCATACTTATTTTAGTATGTCATTTGACAAAATCTGCAAAACATAGGCCTAATTAACAATTATCTGTTTAGTATATTTTTAGTAATTTGAGAAACTTAAGAAACTACAGTAGGTCATAACCTATTGATTTGGAATATTATTATTATTTATAGAAAAATCACTCAATATGTCACCATTACATATGTACAAAAGGTACTGAACATAATTTTTTATTAAAATAAATCATAATTAAATATTTCAACTACATAAAACTAAGTACAATTGAAAAAAATAATTTTGGCCGTTTTTTAACCCATTTGTGGCACTGTGCAGCGGGTGGACTCCGGCGTGCGCAAGCTTCGGAAGCTCTATGAAAAATATTGTGGGTTGAAGAAAAACAGATTGAAACCGAAAGACGGGTGCCGAATCAAGGAAAGAAAATTCAAGGAGAATCTCACCAAACTATTTGACATCTCACGAAAAGACGCCCTGAGTATTATGACGGACGAAGAAGAAAAACAGTTCCTGCGGATGCAACAGCAGGATCCCTCGAGCGCGAGTATGTCCGGGATCGACAAGACCTTGACGAACAAGGAGACTCACAAGCGCCTCAGAAGTGATCAGCCCAGTGCTCGAAAGGAAAAAAGCATGTTGAGCGCCCAACAAGCGAATACGGCTGTTCCGTCTAGTTCCGCCATTGCTGACATCTGTAGCTCCTCCACATCGACGGAGTCCGAAGATGATTTCCAAGCTCCGTCAACATCCAATCAAGATCAGCCAAGGAATAAGAAATCGAAGCAGACCATTGTGACCAAGGAAGTAGCCGCCGCGCTCGACCGAGTGAAACTCCCTGACCGCGCTGCCATGTTCGTCGTAGGAGCCGTCACGCAAGCGCTCGGTCATGGCCTAGAGTCTGTGGCGTTATCCCGGAACACCATTCAGCGAGCGCGGGTCACCACTCGTGAGGCGGTAGCAACTGCTCAACAAGCTGTTTTCTCGCCGGACAGCCCACTGCTTCTCCACTGGGACGGTAAACTGCTTCCAGATATCGCTGGCAATAAAAAGCTTGTGGATCGCGTCGTCATCTTGGTGACTGGTGGCGAAACAGAGCAACTTCTTGCCGTCCCTAAGATCGGCCGCGGCACGGGAGAGGAGCAGTGCAATGCATGTGTCCAAACGCTGGAGGAATGGAACCTCAAACCCATGATCCAGGGACTAGTCTTCGACACGACGGCAACCAATACTGGGCTGAATATGGGCGCGTGTACCCTAATTGAGAAGGCTCTGGAGAAGGAACTCATCTAGATCGCGTGCCGTCATCACGTGTTCGAGGTAATGTTGTCGGCCGTATTTTCTGTCACCCTGACACCAACCGGTAGGCCTGAAGTGGGAATCTTCAAACGCTTCCAGAAGACCTGGCCTGATATTAATATAGTTGATTTCCGTTCTGCTGGAGACGAGCTCTTCGTTGGCATGCCGGATGGCCTACGAGAGGAGATGATGTCATTTTACTCGGAGGCAGTCAAGATCCAGCTCCCACGGGATGACTATGGAGAGTTGCTTCATCTCTCTCATATATTCCTAGGGGGATCCTCCGACGGAGAACTGTCCTTTCGTGCGCCAGGCGCTATGCACAACGCGCGGTGGATGGCTAAGGCAATATACTCGCTGAAGATCTTCCTTTTCAGGAGCCAGATTAAGTTGACGGCCCACGATACAGCTGGCGTCACAAAGATTTGCCTCTTCGTTTCTCTTATTTACGCTCGCTACTGGCACGAGGCCCCTCTCCCAGAGAGGGCGCCCCTCAACGACTTAAACCTAATTGCTCTCCTCCATGAATATCCTGACCGTGCCATCAGGGAGGCGGCTGTTAAGGCCTTCTATCGCCATTTGTGGTACTTCTCTGAGCACCTCGCGCCTCTCGCCCTCTTCGACGATCGCGTCGACGAGATCACCAAAGCAGCTATGGTTGACAACTTCTTACGTCCCTCAAACCAAAACTCTTGAGACGTCTGGAAGGGACTGTATTCGATTACACTGCCCAACAAAAAATATTTTGCTGCTGATTTAATTCTAAGACCTGTTTCTGGATAATATTGATGTGCTGATTTCAAAAATCACCTTAGATTTTGTCCATCACATCATGTTTTCGTGCAATGCAATATGCCTATTTTGGGTGATCCATGAAGGGCGCTTATCAAAATTGATGATTTTTGAGACCTGTTAACAGCTGTTTTACTGTTAAAATTTTATCTGTGGAATACGCAAATCTGTGCATTAAATCTAAAGGTCATGTAGAACATATTAAAATTTTGGGTATCTGTGATTTCCCCAGGTGTGAGCGTGACGTCATGATCTGCTTTAATATGGATTCATTTTTTGTTTATTTAAACACTTTTAATCACTTTATGTGTCAATATTACCATTGTATATTAAAGTTCACTCCCTGCACAATTGTTTACTTTTCCATGCTGATTCTGAATATGTAAAAACTTATTTTTTGAAAAGAAAAAAAATTGGGCATAACCCTGCCAAAATGCGATATCTCCAAAATATCCGTATTTGATTGCTCGAAAACCTGACGTGATAGGCAGAAACTAAGGTGATTTTTGAAATCAGCACACCAAAGTTACCTAAAAACAGGTGCTAGAATTAAATCAGCAAAATTGGTGTTGGGCAGTGTTATCGTTCTTCATTGGCGTCGTACATCACGAGCCGGTCTTGAAGATATTCGATATACTCTCCATGAAAGGACAAGATGAAGCCAAGACATTCTTGTCAAAACCTCCCTCCCTCTGGCTGACAGACCCCATTTACCAGTTACTTAAGGCTAAGTGCAGGCTCCTCAAGGTCGTCAACGATTGGGCCGAACGAGGAGTCGCTCTTATTCAGTCCTACAATACCGCGTTGACGAAAGACGAGAACCAGAAACAATACCTACTGCGACTCGTCGCCAACCACGGAAAAAGATTGCCAGTTCCGACGAAGTTGGCTTTGACGAAGAAAAAGTAACGGGTGTGACGTTGTTTGTTTGATATACAAGGATTTAGTGCAGTCGTATTAACTGCTATGACATGTGTGTTCTAGTATATTTTTGCATAACATGTACTCTGTGCTGTTGACTTTAAATTTTGAAATAAACATTGATATTGTATTTTTGTTTCAAATCCTAAAAATATAGGAACTGGTCGCGACCTCTAAATATTGTATGATCTGTCTAATTTTTGGCATGAGTTCTTACATTTTGATATGGAACACGGATGGCCTTGTGGAGAAAAATATTTTCAACTTTCATTTTTTAGGGCCACCCTATATATATATATATATATATATATATATATATATATATATATATGCGCCTCGGTGGTGTAATGGTTAGCGTCGCTGACTACGAATCCATCGGTCCGGAATCGAGACCCGGTGACGGCAGGCGGCGCGCAGCAAAACCCAGCTGTTCATCCTTCCACACAGTAAAAAAAAAATTGATTGGTAGATAAATGGATACCCTGGGTAGCCTAGTGGTTAAGATGCTGGGCTGCTGGTGGGGCGTGGTTCGGATTCCATGTTGAACTGTAGGTCTAAGGTGGAGTGACTAGCTTGACCTTCGTCAGAATGAACAATTTGGCGGAAGCCAAACGAAGGATAACTAAGAATATATATATATAATTCTTGGTTATCCTTGGTTTTATATATATATATATATTCTTGGTTATCCTTGGTTTTGCTTCCTCCCGAATTGTTCATTCTGTCGAAGGTCAAGCTAGTCACTCCACCTTAGACCTACAGTTTAACGTAGAATCCGAACCACGCCCCACCAGCAGCAGAGCGTCATAACCACTAGGCTACCCAGGGTATCCATTTATCTGCCAATCAATTTTTTTTTTACTGTGTGGAAGGATGAACAGCTGGGTTCCTTAGTGAGCGGCGGCAAGTCATTACAGTACAAGGAATATCTTCATCAGAATCAGAGTTCCTCAGTTCAGTACCACAAGGAACAGTATTAGCTCCACTACTTCATAATCATGCTAACTGACATAGATGAGAACGTTATCAGAGACAGCACAGTAACATCCTTTGCCGATGACAAAAAGATCAGTAGAAAAATAAGAAACCCAGAGGATGTAAGATCTCTAGAAACAGACATGAATAGAATCTCCAAGTGGACGGAAGACAACAATATGAAGTTTAACACTAAGAAATTTCAACTGTTACGGTACGAAAAAAGGGAGGACTTAAAATCCAAGGAATACTATACCCCAAATGGACAGGAAATTCAGGGAAATTCTAAAGCAAAAGATTTAGGAGTTGTAATGACTGATGATGCGAAATTTCAAACACAAAATAAGATAGCAGTAAACAGAGCAAAGAGAATAACTGGGCAGATACTGAGAACCTTCAAACTAAGGGATAGGAATATAATGATTCCTCTACTGAAAACACTGATCATACCCAAACTGGAATACTGCTCGGTCCTAACATGCCCATATAATAAAGAAGAGACATTAGACAGCTAGAAGAGATTCAGAGAAGCTTCACAGCGAAGATCAATGGGAGCAAAGAACTAAATTACTGGGAAAGGTTACGTGAATTAAACCTATATTCACTGGAAAGGAGAAGAGAGAGATACACCATTATTTACACTTGGAAAATAATGGAGAAACTAGCCCCTAATCTTACTCTGAACCCTATAACTCTCCAAACAACAGTGGAAAGTAGAAAAGGAAGACTGTGCCGTGTTCCCAAATTAAAGTCTAGACAGAAAACATCCTTAACCCTGAAAGAAAGTAGTTTTGTTGTGAGAGGACCAAGACTGTTTAATCAGCTGCCCAAAGCACGAAGGAACACGAGTGGTGTTGCGGTGGACATCTTCAAAAGAAGATTAGACGCCTGGCTCAGAACAATCCCCGATGAGCCGGGCGTACCTGGCTATGTGAGGTGGAGAGTACAAGAAACCAGCTCAATACTTCACCAGGCCAACTCGAGAGGAGGGGCAACAAGCTTGACCTTCGTGAAATGAGGAATCATCGCACGAAACATTTGAAAGGTTGAAAGGATATATGATATATAGATATATATATATATATATATAGTATATATGTATGTATATATATATATATATATATATATATACAGTATACATATATATATAGTTGGTGCAAAACGTATACTGTATATATATATATACAGTATACATATATGTATATATATAGTTGGTGCAAACCCACAAGAAAAAAGTATTCCAAGTTCTTTCGTGTATTCAGCAATACACCTCGTCAGAGAATGAAGGGAGAATGCGAGATGACGAAAATATAAACATATGTATATTACAACAGAGAAGTAAAAAGAGATTAGTACAAGGTTAAAGCGCACTTAAAGGCAAAAGACATTTAGCAAGATATTGTCAATTTTATACATTCCCAAACTGTTATTGGAATTATTTTTAAAATGGATGAATGCACATTCTAGAATATTCCTTTCAATTATATCTGTTTTTTAAAAGAGAACTTTAGAACTATCCCACGTGATACTATGATTACATCTATACATATGGTTAAACAATGATTAGAATTATTTGCTGTTCTCCACCCATATTTATGCTGTTTTACCATTTGAAGTTTTCTCTGTTTCACCTATATATCATATATTACAGGCAGGGCCGTAACTAGGGTTTAGAAATTAGTGAGATCCAGATTTTTTCGAGCGCGGCGGGACGAGCAAAATTCAGACCAAAATGACATCTACAAACACAACCCAAGCTATACACTAAACACAAAACACAAAACGCTCGACGCTCCCTCTTTTCAAAAGAAAAGCGGTAATATGCGTTTCATACACGGAGAACGGTTCAGTCTCTTTTTTTTTTTTAGGAAATAATTACCGAGGTCCGGACCTCGGTGACCTCATAAGTAGTTACGGCCATGATTACAGGGAATCTGTGTAACTAGAGATTTCATGAAATCCCATTAATGTTCAGGGATTTCATGTAAGGTTAAGTCGTGATATTTTCGTTAGTTTTAACGAAAATATCATGACTTAACCTAAACAATCGTCAAGGGCGTACAGTGGACCTAACCGGCGGTCAATTAACCGGGCATTCAATAATTTTCCCGTAGGTTTAACGAAAATATCACGACTCAACCTTACATGAAATCCCTGAACATTTTAAGGATTGCATGAAATCCCTAGTTACACAGATTCCCTCTAACACATATACAGAGTTACATTGCGTACATCCGATCGAATACACTCTTATAATACCTATTCTTAGCCTTCCTAAGGAAGTGATTTCTATGCCGAAGATTCCACTCTTCACTTCTCCACCCGCTTTCCAAAGCGTTCTTCTCAACAGTCACTCCATGATTCGCGTAGGACGTCTGTTGAACACATGACCGCTCATCTTTCTGCTATCTCTGATTGGGGCAGAGAAAAGCTTGTGGCTTTCATTGCCTCAAAAACTCAGTTCCTCCATCTGTCTACTCGTCACATTCTTCCACACGACTATTCCCTTACTTTTAACAACATACAACTCAATCCTTCCTCTGCTCTTCACATTCTTGGTGTTTCTTTTTCTCTTGATTTTTCCTGGAAAGATCACATATACTCTCTTTCCAAAACAGCTTCTAAGAGGTTAGGTGTGCTGTACCACCTCCGCAGTTTCTTCACCCCCGCTCAGTTGCTGCCTCTGTAATGTGTGGAGTATGCTTCTCATGTATGGGGTGGCTCAACTCACACAGCCGTACTTGACCGGGTGGAATCAAAGGCTTTTCGTCTCATCAATTCCCGCTTCTTACTAACTGTCCTCAATCCCCCTCTCTTCCCTGTAGTGTTGCCTCACTCTCTCTTGCTATCGCTACTATAAAGGACATTGCTCTTCTGAACTCTCTAACTGCATGCCTCCTCCTTTAAGGAGAGCACGCAGCAACAGACTTTCTACACTTTCTCATTCCTTTTCTGTCCAACTCTCTGAGGCAAGAGTTAATCGGTATTTTCATTCTTTCATCTACTCAACCGGTGAACTCTGGAACAATCTTCCCCAATCGATCTTTTCCCCTGTGTATGACCTCCAATCTTTTAAACGCAGAGTGTCTAGGCATCTCCAAAACCCTGGACCTTGATTTTGGCTCGCTTCTTCTCCTATGGCGGGGGAGGGGGCTCTTTTGCGGACATTTGCCCTTGACCCCTCCTTCCTGCATAAAAAAATCTAGAAATGAAATATGATAACATAATTTAGTACCAATATTCATGATAGTGCATAACTCAGAATCTAAAAATTCAGGACTGACAACTCTCAATGCTCTGAGAAACAGAGAAGAGAAAATAGAAGATTTAATCGAGAGGCAATGGTCAGAATAAATATGCACATAAGAGTTATTATTAGTAGGCTTACGGAAAACTTGAGATTTGAATTGATTCATGCATTTCCGAATTTTTAGATCCAGAAAAATAGGCATCCATCATTTTTTTCTGAACAGTGAACGTAATAGATGGGACTAAATCGTTGAGCCTACCAAGAAATTCGTCAACACCCAAATTGTTAGGCTAAAGGCATAAAACATCATCTCTATACCGGTACCAGAGAAGGTTAAAATTAACAATAGTGGGCAAAATTCTATTTTTAAAAAGTTCCATAAGATCTTAATTAAGTGAACAAGCATGATAAACTAATGCTGTACTTAAACCTTTTCGCACAACTGTACACACACACACACACACATATAATATTATATATATATATATATATATATATATTATAATATATATACACATACATATATATATATATATTATATATTAGGGTGGTTTTATCTCATAGAGGTGGAATTCTATTCCAATTTTTTTTTCTTTGCCAACCCATCATCTAGTGCCAATTGGGGTAGAAACTGTAGAGCAGGAATATTTTTATGAACAAACGATATTTAAGACTTGCTCAACTCATTTGAAATTTTGAATATAAAATATATTGATATTAAATAGGAGTCAATGAAATTCGTACTATATATATATAATTTTGCTTCAATAGCCCATTATTATGGTGTCCTTCAGGCAAAAAACAAAAAACTAAATATTTATATAAAAATAAACAAAAAAGTTTATAAAAAACAAAAATAAAAATAAAAAATCAAACCTAAAAAAAAATGAATATGAAAAAAATCACGTTCGCAGCGTTAAAAAATTGCAACACAATATTAGCGACGCAGGTATTTAACAAATTTGTGCTTCTTTCAACTTCTCAGGAGCGACGATGTCGATGACAACACGTGCGGCCAATGCCATCTGGTTGGTTGGTGTTACTCAGGCGAACTTTACATCATCGAAGCTCCCATCTCGCCGACAAGTACTGGCTGTTCTATTCCATTTCCACAATCAGCAAAAAATTGACTCTTAAAGATAACGTGTCCAAGACAGCTGAGCTCTTGCTTCCAATTTGGATGAAAGCTCGAGTGCCTACAAAAGCTGCTAAGCATGTTGTCGAACACATCAAGAAGCTTCATACTGAGTGGCAAGTGCTCAAGAAGAATATGAACCGAAAGTCTGCCATGAACTTTGCCAACCAGGCAACATTTCAAGATGGGTTAGACAACCTCTTCGACATCGCCCACCAGGATGCCATGCAGCTGATGAAAATTGAAGAGGACAGACAATTCCTGGAAGCTCAACGGGAGACAGGACAGAGGGGCACGATGGCTGGAGTCAACAGAAAACTCACTCTGCAAGAAAAACATGTTGCAAGAAGGAAAGCGGAACCTTCAAAGCGGGCTGGCAAAGCGGCTTCATCAAATGCTGCTGCAACCGACGTCGCTGTTCTTGAGTTGTCTTCGTCGAGCAACTCGTCAGAAGTGGAGGAAGAGCTTGCACCATCAGAAACGCGTGCTCCTAAACGAGCTCGACTTCGTGGAACTGTAAGTGTGGTGACACCTGAAGTGGCAGCTGCACTAGATCGGACTAATGTGACTGACCGGCAAGCAGCGCATATATTTTCAGCGTTAGCGTCCACGAGCCAATTCGGTCACGAAGTAGAAGACCTGATGATCAGCTGGAGCACTATCCGCAAGGAGCGGATAGAACATCGGAAGAAGTTTGCTTATGAGATGAGGGAAAGCTTCGCCCCAGCAGTTCCTCTGATCTTGCATTGGGACGGCAAAATCATGGAGGATTACTCTGGTCCTGGTCGGGACAAAGTGGACCGTCTCCCGATTCTTGTATCTGGACAAGACGTGGTGAAGTTGCTGGCAATTCCAAAACTTCAATCGGGAAAGTCGGAAGTAATTGGGAGTGCCATCGTGGAGACGATAAATGAGTGGGGACTGAGAACGAGTGAAGGGGCTCTGCTTTGACATCACTGTGTCCAACACTGGTTCAAAGGGAGGAGTTTGTGTTCGTTTGGAAACTGAGCTTGGGAGGAATTTATTGAACTTGGCGTTACATCACATCTCGGAGATACTCCTAGAGACGGTCTTCGGCTTCATGATGTCTCCAGCTCCAAATCTCCAAATATTCAGCTCTTCGGTCAGTTCCGGAACTTCTGGCCTTACCTCGATAAGACAGCATACTCCTCGGCAGTGGATAAAGAAGACCTAATCCCTGTGATAAATGGATATAAGACTGAGGTCATTGCATTTGATGCTGACCAGCTGTCCAAATTTCAGCCACGGGATGACTACCGTGAGCTTCTTGAGCTGACGATTATCTTCCTTGGAGAGATCCCTCCACGCGGGATCCATTTCCGATATCCAGGAGCAATACATCGAGCTCGTTGGATGGCTCGAGCTATCTACGCCATCAAAATGTGGCTCTTCCGCAAGGAGTTTCCCCTCCAGCACCAACAGGGATGAAGGCCATCGCGCAGTGATATGGGGTGGAGCCACCTCCAGAAAGTAAGCCTCTTTGTCACGGCCATCTATGTCAAATACTGGTTTCAGAGTCCGTCTTCAGTAGAATCTCCGAGAAACGATCTGAATCTCCGTGCAGCTAGCTTCAGAAACATTGGTAGGCTTCGGTTTCTTCGATGACAGTGTTGCAGCAGAGGAGAAGAGGCAGATGGTAAATGCCCTGAAAAACAAAATCGGGTCTGAGGAGCCCCCTAAACGGATCTCTCCAGTTGGCCAGGCATGTGGGAAAGAATTACATGCTTTTGTCACTATGTCAACTCTGAAGTTTTTTGAAATACTTGAACTGCCTCAAGATTTCTTGGAGGAGGATCCAACGCTTTGGCCAGTCCATGAATCAAACAGGAGAAGCCAGGCTACTGTCCAGTCGGTGAAAGTGATCAACGACCTTGCAGGGTCGCGGTGTTGCACTCATCCAGGAGTTCAATGCATCTCTCACGCGCAGCGAAGAGCAGAAGCAGTTCCTTCTAAAAGTCGTTGAAGATCACCGGAAGGTCTTCTTGTCACCAACAAAGAAGTCTGCCATCATGCGAACCAAGCAACAATGATTATCTGGCATTTATCTAATAATATATGTCATGTAAATTGTCAATGGAGAAATTCCAATGTTTTGTTTTTGCACAATATACAAATTATTTTTTTAATAAAATATCCCCCCAACACGGATGGTTGTGGACCACAGTCATTAGCGGGGATGGGGCTAATGACCTGTGTGTGAAAGGAACACTTATTACAATGTTTTAATAATTTAATTTGTCAAAATGGACAGCATGCTTTTCACATAACGGCCCCATTTTTTTTAAATGTGTCCCAATAGCAATAAAATGGATGGAGTCTTATCAAAAAAACAAAATAGCTTTGAGCAAGTCCTAAATATATCCTGATCTCAAAACATTTTTTGTGTATCATTTTTTAAGCTAATGACACCAAATGCCGGGTTGGCATAACGGATATTCCGACATCAGATTTATAAAACCACTTAATATATATATATATATATATATATATATATATATATATATATATGTGTGTATATGTGTGTGTGTGTGTGTGTGTGTGTGTGCGCGTGTGTCTGTCTGTGTGAGTGTATGTGTAGGCAATAGGGCGTAAGTGAGATCGAGTGTGTGATAATTCCTAGATGTGGTGTGGTAATTTTTTTGTGAAGTAACACATTTGGTACCACGCACTGAACTTTAAAAATTCATATTAAAAACTAGAAACATTTTATGTGGGAAAAAAGATGTTATGTAGTCCTGATTAGGTTAGTTACACTAGGTTGGGTTAAAGTTTGGTTAGCTTAGATTAGGCTAGATTGCGAATAGTTCACTATTTAATGACTTAACAAAAACCACCCTTCGGGCCCTCAATTGCCTTCGAAACACTTATCAATTTAGCATAGATTTTTCGGTTCGATGTCACTAAGGTTAGGTTAAATTAAGTTTGGTTAATTAGTGAAAATATGCAGTGAAGCGTATTTCATTTAACTTGTATATTTCTATATTATATTAAAGTTCATGAATTTTACGATACAAATAGATTTGTGCAGGAACTATTCCAGGCATAATGCCCTTTCCCATGACCTCTCCACGCCGAAAATAAATTCGACGAAAATAGGTAAAATTAATGATTTTTACTGCACAAATAGGTTCCTGTAGGATATATTCTAGGAGACCGGAAAAATAAGGTAGACTTGGTGAATATGCCTTGAAACGATTAACTAAGTCAGGATAATCTTTAAACTTTGAGAAGTGTTTTGAATTTTCTATTAAATTACGCTGAGTTAGACAAGGGGTTAGAAGACAATTTTTCAGAAGTGGTGATTCTTATATATATATATATATATATATATATATAATATACATACTGTATATGTGTTGTGTGTGTGTGTGTGTGTGTGTGTGTGTGTGTGTTGTAAATATGTGAATATACCATTTTTAGTGTGTCTTTTAAGGAAAGGACCATTTATTTTTGGATGCTATTTTCCAGAGAGAAACCATCATATTCTAATTTATTCTTTAAAGTGGCACTCTTACCTTTATTCCGCTGGATCTGGAAACTTCCCGAAGAGTAACTCTGATTTCCCAGATAAAGTGAGGAACTTCTAAATCCACGAACAACCATGGGTTAGATTCTTGTTTTGTGTGAAAAAGACTGGTGGCAACTTCATCCACTGCTTGTGCAGAATTATACTTGCTGTTGTTGTCACTGAAGTAGGTTGAATAAGCATAAAAAAATTACATTTTTATTTACAATTAATTTCGTGAATTAATTAATTAATTAAATAAAAGTTAGTCTTACATGCTCTTTTCTCATTCTTTTCCGCATTTCAGATCACCGTTTTTATTTGCTTCTATTCTGTCATAACAAAGAGACCAAATTAACACTAACAAATAAATAATTAATTATTCCTATAATTTCCTTTGTGCTCAACCTCAACTTTACATCTTATTTTCTTGCTCATCTCTTTACTATTCATTTTGATGGATTTATTTTCCCTATTTTCCCAAAGTAATTATACACTTCACTCACTTATGTCTCATACTCTTCTGAACTTTCAAATCTGCGATGCATTTTGTTCTAATTATTACGCTTTGATTATTGCATATACAGGGTGTACCACAAAAATGTACCCAATTTAAAACTGAAACTGCAGGATAACCATACCAGTTAAGATTGAATAATAGAATGCATTGAGGAGACAAAAGACCAAATTTTTACTGAATAATCCTCCTTTTTTGGTTGGAGGTTACAGATTTAAAGGTAAATGACTCAACTAACTTACGACAAAGAATCATTATCGTTGAGGAGCAACCCAAAAAAACTGTTTCCTGTAAAATTAATTGAGTCATTTTAAACCTGTAACCTGTAAAGAAAAGGTTATTTGGTAAAAATTAATTGGACTTTTGACTGTTCAATGCATTTTATTGTCCAATCTTATCTGGAATGGTTATCCCGTAATTTCAGTTTGAAATCGGGTACATTTTTGTAGCGCACCCTGTACATCCCACGTTCATATTCATTTTCTTTCAAAAACTATAAACTGTTATTAAACTTTGGGAGTGTTTATTAAGTAATTTGTATTACTTTGGCTCACTTTTGACTCGCGCCGATAGTTTGTGAAGGAAATAAAATAATTTCGTATCATAATTTCTATTAAAAATATTTTTATTCTTTATAAGTTATTTTTGGATAAAGAAGTATGAAGAGTTTCTATTATTAAAGTCATTCAATTTTTCTCTTTCACATTCTAATAATCAGCTGTTTTTATGTTTATTTCAATCCTTTTATATGAACTTTCAGCAGAGATTTTTAAACCAAAATATCTCCTCTCACATCTTCACTTATAAAATATAAATAAAATGATGAAAATCCAGACCTACTTCTGAGAAAGTATTAAGTATTTTGAATTTACTTAGACTTACTAAATCGAAGACGCTCTTGATGGTTTCCTCACGAAGACATTACAACTGATTCGGTGGAGGTAGTGAACGAGTGGCTTCCGTCCATCATCTTTGATGTCGAAATCTATATTTTTCAAATGTCGTCTAGGGAAGAAAACAATTTCTGAATGCAATTTTACAACTGCTTGTAAGAAATAATCTCTCTCTTCTCTCTCTCTCTCTCTCTCTCTCTAATAATAAACAGAACTTAAGTGTTATAAAACAAAAAAGCAGTTAAAATAAACTTAATTAAACCAAAACATTTGCAGCTTAAAAACATTTTCATAATTATTCGATAAAATTTCACTTTATTAACATAGAGAGACTCGATAACTCTCAAATCTAAAATAATTATCAAACATTAATATTTGTTAATATCTAAAAACGAGTGATGCAGGAGTGATTCCACTTTTAACTTTTAACTTTTTTGACTGAAAAAGCCGTCGGCCCCCAACTGGGTGCTCTTCCCTCATTGTCCCATTATTCTCAATTTTATCGAATGAAACGAGTGAAGAAATTATTACTATTGCAACAACAAACAACAAATAACTTATTTGTAATCTTATTTAGAATTCAAAGAAGAGAGATATCAATTTGTTTTTATTAAACGTTGAAAATTCAAGGCTAAATATATACCAAATGAATTCCAGTTACATAATGCCCCGACTTCTCTAACTTCATAACCATTAAAAGCTGACTTCGATCATCCCTACAAACCTGCTTCAGTTTTAAGCTCTTTTGGAGCAGAAGTATAATCTAATTGTCGAATACTTTGTTCTAACTCTTTAGTTCTTGATTTCTCCTTTACAAAAGAGCTCTGCAGACCTTCAACTTCTGAACGAAGCTCAGAAACCAAAGCAATTATATTTCCTGAAAGAAATTTCCACTGTTAATATGAAGCAGTATAAGGTCCATATATATATATATATAATATATATATATTACAACAGGAATATAAAGACAAGAGACACAACTCTCAACATTATTGGCCAAACGTTTCGGTCCACTCATGGACCATCTTCAGTGACTAAATGAAAGAACATCAAAATTAGAGAAAAAAATAAGTAAAAAGTTTTTTACAGAAAATAATGTAAGATAAATATACGTAGTTATAAAACCTTATTCAATAAGCAAAATAGCTTTAAAAAATGGGTTAATTTTTTTTTTTTTATTCTTTAAATCCAAAAAAAATTACCCATTTTTTTAAAAACTATTTTGCTTATTGTATAAGTTTTATATCTATGTATATTTATCTTACATTATTTTTTGTAAAAAAATTTTACTTATGTTTCTTTAGTTATATACACGGTGAACCAAAAGTAGGTGGACAGTAGGTTGAATACGGTTTTGTTATATTATATTATAACTATGGTGTCATTATAAAACTATGGTGTTTGTGTTTTATTATATTAAATATTATAACTAAATTTATTTAAATTTATTTGTATTATAGTATACAAAAAAATTAAATATGTATTCTCAAAATAAACGTTATCATTTACTGTCCCTCTACATTTGGTTCAACCCTATATATATTTTTTTCTCTAATTTTGATGTTCTTTCATTTAGTCACTGAAGTATAGCCCCTCATGGACTTCGAAACGTTTGGCCAATAAATGTTGGGAGTCGTGTGTGTCTTGTCTTTATATCCTGTTGAGGATAAGATTCCGAAGAACACTTCTATCGTAACTCTATTTATATATATCTTATATATATATATATATATATATATATAAGTCCGGAGACATTCTGTCCAGCAATAATTACAGGCCTATTGCTATCGCTTCCTGCTTCTCCAAACTACTAGAAAAACTCTTGTTACTCCGACTAAATGATTTCCTTTGGACATCTCCTAATCAGTTTGGCTTTAAAAGGTCCCACTCAACTGACCTGTGTATCTATGTACTTAAACAAACAATATCTAAATACATTGACAGTAATTCAACTATTTTAGCTGTTTCCTAGATATAAGTAAGGCATATGATAGGGTGAACCACAATATTTTTTTGCAAAACTAGAAAACAGGAAGGTTCCCATGTTCATATTAAATTTATTGAAATTTTGGTATTCCCCAATCTTTCACTGTTAGGTGGGGCAATGTACTATCCGAGTGTTTTGGTAGCTCTTGCGAGGTGAGACAAGGCTCCTTGCTCTCCCCTATGCTGTTTAATATGTATATTGACGGATTATTGCTTCACTTAACGAGGCAACAGTGGGATGTTGTATAGATAACACAAGGATAAATAACTTAGTTTATGCTGATGATATAGTGTTAATAAGTCCCTATGTTAAAGGTCTGGATCGGCTACTAAAAGTCTGCGAAGAGTATTCGCAGAAACATGATATTCTTTTTATTGTTACAAAAACTGAGGTTATGCAATTTCATCTTAAAAGCTGTAATGAGCCAGCTGATATAAGGTTTAAAATGAATGGTGAGGTAATTGAGGAAGTACAAGAGTTTAAGTATTTGGGTCAAACTATTACCAGCTCCTTGAGTGATGACTCGGATATAAGAAAACAATCTCGAAGCCTGTGTGCTAAAGCAAATATGACCATAAGGAACTTTCGATTCTGTACAAGTGAAGCTAAAAACACTTTCTTTTGTACTTTCTGCAGTAATATATACGGACAGCAACTCTGGGTGAATTATAAAGAAGGTTCTGGCAGAACCCTAAATTTGCTGTACAACAGGTCTTTTAGACTCTTGTATAAATTACCCCAGAGATGCTCAGCTTCGCAAATGTTTGCTACCCGCAATGTCCCGAGCTTCCCGGAGGTAACAAGACGTGCTCAATACAGTTTAATCATCTAATGCAAAGAATTAAAAAATCAGCCAACCCGATTATCCAAGCTATCCATGAGTCCTGCCATTTATCCTCTAAGCTATGGGCTTCTTGGTACGAAAACGTCTCTCTGTACAGTAGCTCCACTTAACCTCGACATTACAGTATTATTTCTAATCAATTGTATATATTTCTATCCTTATATGAACTGTCATTGTATTAATAATTGTCATATAGAGTATAGTCTGCCAATAAACCTTTTCATTTTCATATATATATATATATATATATATATATATTATATATATATGAATAAAAAACGAAGGAAAGCAAACACAGAATGGTGCTCAAGCGCTTTCGTCTAATGACATCCTCAGGAACACTGAAGTACATAAAGGGTTACATCTATATATAGGTTACAGAAAAAAAACAACTATATATATATATATATATATACAATAAAACGGAGAGATAAAAAAAAAAAAAAAATTAAACATTAAAGGATTGTGGGAGGAGCATACAAATTTGTAAGGAAAAACAACCGATTTTTAGCACAAGATCAAATGAATTGTTTCCACCAATGTTATAGATAAAAAAAAAAGAAAAAGAAAAACAATTCATTTCATCTTGTGCTAAAATCGGTAGTTTTTTCCTTACAAATTTGTATGCTCCTCCCACAATCCTTTAATGTTTAAATTTTTAATTTTTTTTTAATCTCTCCGTTTATTGTATATATATATATATATATATATATATATATATACAGGGTGTCCCGTAAGTCTGGACCCATAGGGATTTATAATATATTTTTTTATTATGTTATTATTATTTTATTATATTATTTTTTTATTGTTTTTTATTATGATTTTTATTTGTGGGGCCACTTGAAAGCCAAAGTGTACGAGGTCAAACTTCAGAACATTTTCCACCTTAAAGCACGCATTGTGGAGGCGTGTCAAGAAATTTCTGCGACTGTGATTCAGAAAGTGCTGTCGCAGTGGAGATTGCGTCTTCAACTATGTGTGCGACACAACGGACACTTTGAACAGATTATGTAATAAATTTTTGGACTATTTTGTAATTTTATTATTTTTCCCTATGGGTCCAGACTTACGGGACACCCTGTATATATAGAGTATATATATATATATATAAATATATATATATATATAATATAAATATATATATATTATATATATATATAAATATATATATATATATATATATAAATATATATATATATATTTAATATATTATATATATTTTCTGTAACCCTTTATGTACTTCAGTGTTCCTGAGGATGTCATTAGACGAAAGCGCTTGAGCACCATTCTGTGTTTCCTTTCCTTCGTGGTTTTATTTATCATCAATATTTTTCACGTGTTACTTTCGTGAATAATTTTTATATATATCCGTATATTTGGGGAACAGCTTTTCCTTTAAACATGTTTGGTTGAACATCGACCGTAGTTTTTATTATTAATTTATTATTATTTTTCTCAATTTTCCGTATGACATTTTTCAATAATATGCTAAATTATAAATAATATTTCCAAAATTTTCCGACGTTTCACTCTGTCCTCGAGCATTTTCAGGGAATTCGTTTGAAGCCATCTTCGTAGTTGTTCTGCCTAGAATGAATATTTCTGTTGTTGTTGTTGACGTTATAAGAGGTGAAATTAGAGTTGTAGGAGTGATATCAAAAAGTGGGGAAATGGGAAATATAGATGAAGAGTTGATAGGTCCTCGGGCTCACCAAGGATGCGCAGTTTTTTTTTTGGGGGGGGGGGGGGGTTTAAGGTCTAGTGACAGGTGATTCACCTTCCTTGCGCGTTCAAGCTTTTGTAGGGTGCTTGACTTGTTAGCTTATAGTTTGGGTTTTCTACCTCTTTTATTTTATTTTTTATTTTTTTATTTATTTATTTTTTATTCTTTATTTATTTATTTTTTATTCTTTATTTATTTATTTATTATTTTATTTTATTTATTTATTTATTTATTTTTTATTTATTTTTTTATTTTTATTTTTTTTATTATTTATTTTTTTTTTTTTTTATCTTCTATACGGTACAAAAAGTGCCGTTGGTGGGGGTTTCTGCTGCGGGGTAGACTTCTCTTGAAGTAGAAGTACTCTCTCCCGCGCTGAGGTCCAATATCGAGTTCTTCATAGGTCTGTGGAGAGGTGTTTTGTACCTTCCTCCAAGTTTTCTCCGCCCTGCTGTGCAGAAGCACATTGAGGGCTGGTAAGTTTGCTTGTTGGTGCAGTGCCTGGGATGATATCCTGTCGCTGAGTCGTTTCCCAGGATGAATCTTGTTCCAGCGTTCTGTATTTTTTGTAGCAACATCAGATTTGTGTCGCTCGTTGTGTGCAGTGGAATTGCCGGGTATTCGAGGATAGACCGTACGAGCGTTGACCTTGCTGTGGTGTGGTTTTTATAGCCAAAGCTGTTGATGGTCAGGCCGAGAGCTGTGCCTCGTTGCTTGTAAGGTTGGATTCGGTTGTTTATTTCTAGTGCGTGAACGTTCCTGTGACCAATGTTAATAACTGTGAATTTCTGTTGGTTTGTCTGAATTTTCCAACGTTCCTCGAATTCATTGATTCTTTCAATTTGTCTCTTCAGCCTGTTGGCGTGTTGCTCTTTGCCGAGGTTTGATGTTACTATTTGCGTGATGTCGTCCGCGTAGATGACTTCTCGGGTGTGTGGTGTGGTGGGGGCGGAGGCAATTGGGCGATGTACAGGTTGTACAGAGTGGGCGAAAGTATCGCTCCCTGGGGCACTCCCGCCTGGATGTCGAAGAGCTTGCCAGTGTGGGTCTTGTGTTGGACGTAAGCTTTTCGATCTTTGAGGAAGCTACAAAGGATTTTTCCTAAGTTTGCTTCCATGTTCTGTTCGAGGATGCGGTATTGTAATCCTTGGTGCCACACTTTGTCGAAGGCGGCCTTCACATCTCTCAGTACTATCGAGACTCTTCTGCTGAACGCTAGTTTGTTTGCCACCGTTTCGTGCAGAATGGCGAGGGCTGTGGCTGTGCCTCTCTTTTTCCTGAATCCATGTTGGGCGTCTGACAGTGCACCATTGACCGTGAGGTGAAGATTCAGTTTCCGAAGGAGTATTTTTTCCAGGGTTTTGCCGAGTACTTCTAACAGGCTGATGGTCTATAGTTCTCGATGAACTCTGCGGATTTCCCTCCTTTAGGGATCATGATGATTTTTGCGGTTTTTAATGCTTTTGGGAAGTATCCGATGGAGAACTGGCGCTAAATATGTTTGCTATCTCTTCGTGTATGTTCGGGGGCGACTTTTGGATCAGGGTTTTCGTGATTCCGGAGGGCCTGGTGCCTTTTCTTTAAAGAGGCTGATCGTGTCAGTGACCTCTTTTACCGTAATTCTGAAGGCATTTAGGGGTTCTGCCTTGTCCGTTGTTAGGATCCTTTCGTGGTTGTCTTCCAGCCACTGCGTGACCCTTGCTTCATTGTCTTCGTCGAACAGGTCATTTTCTTCATCACTTATGTTGAACGTTCTTCTGAGACGATTTCGAAAGCTTTCCGCTATTTCTTGGTCCGAGATGAGAGGTCTTCCGTTTTCATTCCGGAGGGACTTGAATTTTTCAGCTTTGGGTGTTCCTTTTAGTTTCCTTATCTGTGACCAGAAGGTTTTTGGGTCTCTTTCTACGTCTATCCTGTCGACGAGCGCGTTCCACATGTCGTGTTCTTTTTCAATCCACAAGCCTCGTAGTCGGGCTCTGAGGATGTTGTATTGCAGTTTGTTATGCAGGTAATTTATGCCGTTGTCCATCTGGTTCCTGACGACGTTTAATTGGCGTGTGACGGCGTCGATTTCTTCGGAGGGGGAGGGGTGTGGCAGAATGCGGTGGGTGATGGTGGGTACGTGTTTTTCCTTGGCAGTCTTCAGCGCCTTCAGAAGGTCTGCCGTGGCAGCTTCAATTGCTGCTATCCCCCCACCATTCAGTTCTGAGGGCTCGTGTTGGGCGAGGTCAGCCTGGTACTCCTCCCAGTTCGTCTTGCGGATGGAGGGGCGGGGACGGATTGGGACTGCCATCCGACTGAGGAAGGAAAAAACTCAGGAGGACTCGGCCGTAAAAGAGCTGCAACCGTACAGAGCTGCAGTCAAACAGTCCATCGAGGAGGCTTGTCAGGGCGCTCTCTTTTATAGCTCATTTTCGGAATTTTTCCCGCAGTTTCGCGTACGTGTACTGACGGGATTGGTCAGTTTCGTACGTATAACTTGAGGATTCGTTCTTGCCGGGTTCGCTGATTGTTTATTTTTGGGAAAGTCTCTTTTATTATTAATGCTTCGATGATATGAAGTCTTTTCTCATCCTTCATTTGTGTTACCTCGTTTGTTGCTTCCACTATCTGTTGTCTGGTTAGGTTTATTTTGTGTATGTTCCACATGTGATCTTTCGGAATTCCTTCTTGTAAGTGCATTGTTAGCCTTCTTGACAGTGTTGCTATGGTTGAGCCAATGTATCTCACGTTTCCTCGAAGTTTGCAACCTTCATTCGGGCATTGAAATTCGTAAACTACGTAGGATTTTTGTAGATTTTCGATTTTTTGAGTGATGTTATTTTTCATAAATAATTTTTTAGCCTTCATGTCTCGGTAGTAGATGGCAAGCGATATTTTATTCTGATTTCTACATCTGACGTTTTCCTTTACTATTTTCCTTATTACTCTTTCGTCAGTTTTATATGCAGGCGACATTTGGTTTTGGTTTTAGTCATACGGAAAATTGAGAAAACTAATAATAAATTAATAAATAAAAACTACGGTCGATTGTTCAACCAAACATATATATATATATATATATATACAGAGTGTTCTAAAATTACCTAGTAAACTTTTATATGAACACAGTGTCTCAAGAAAAATTAAGGGATATTTAACAATTTTATTTCAAAAACAACAACAATAAGAAAAATAAAAGCAATTGTTTATTTTAAATGTTCAAAGTGTCTTCCTCCAACTTGCATACATTGTTGTTAACGTCTGACTACTGATTGACAGACGGATAAAAGTTTACTCGATATTTTTAGAACACCCGGCATATATATCGTATTATATAATCGTGGTCAAGTGTTTGCAGTTAAAGGAATGTACGTCGTGAATAACGAAGTTAACCAACGTTAAGTTTGTTCAATGATTGGATGGGGGAGACCATTTTCTGCGTCCACTTAATGTATTAATATACTGATCCATGGTTTGAATATAACGTAAAGATGTAGATCCCCTTTGTCACATGGACCTTGCCATTGCGAAGGAGGTTAGACAACACTAAACATTATTATTGAAATCAAATAAAGTTTTAAGGAATTACATTTTTATTGTGGGTTTAATAATTAGTGAGACCTCCGTTGGCATCAATGATTGCTTTCATTCTGTTCCACTTGGGCATGATCAGAGTTTGGCACATTTCCAGTGCCACTCGGACAGCCAAACCTGTTTTTTTTAGCGAAACAGGACTTTCGTAGGATCCCAGTTGCTTTTCAAATACTTTCACACCAAGAAGTTTCCATAGTTTATAATCGGATTGAGTTCAGAAACAATTACCAGGCCATTCCAGAGTTGAAATGTGGATTTGCAGAAACCATTATGTCACAATTTTATCTATGTGGCAATGTGTACTGCTATGCTGAAACCACGAATATCCACCTTCTTACATTGTTCTCAGAGCATCTTGTTCGAGGATGTTTAAGTAGACAAGGAATTTACGGTTGTTAGCATAACCAGTGTTTCTATGCCATGAGCGCAAAACCATCCCTTAACCATAACCTTTCTTGGGCGATTCATTGTAATTATACAAAAATAGATAAATATCAGACAATCTTCGGAGCAAGTGTAGTTTACGTCCCCCTCACGCAAAAGGGGACATAAACTACACTAGGTCAAAGTTGGGGAATGTAAACTACAATAGGATCTTTAGGAGACATTTTTTAAATGAATCCATCAAATAAACGTTTAAAACTAACGAAAATATTACGGCGCACCTAAAGCAAAAGCACCCCCAGTGTAATTTCTTTATTTATGGTCAGATTTTTATGAAATTTTCAATAGAAGTTTTCAAGGGGGTCATCGGAATAACGCACACCATTTTTGAAAAAAAAATTTGAAATTTTTGTAAAAAATATTTCCTTAAAAAAAAAACCCGGGCATACAGTTGACCTAACCGGGCCTTCAATGTTATTCCGATGTCCGCCATTAAAGGCCCAGTTAGGTCAACTGTATGCCCTTGACAATTGGTTAGGTTAAGTTGTGTTATTTTCGTTAGTTTTAACGAAAATAACACGACTTAACCTAACCAGTTGTCAAGGGCATACAGCTGACCTAACCGAGCCTTCAATGGCGGACATCGGAATAACAGTGAAGGCCCGGTTAGTATTTGGAAACCTCTACATTGAAATTTCATAAAAATCTGACCATAAATAAATAAATCACACAGGGGTTGCTTTTGTTTTAGGTGCGCCAATATTACGAGTAACCTAACCAATCGTCAATTTATATATATATATATATATATATGTGTGTGTGTGTGTGTACACACACACACACACACACAGTATTTATATATATATATATATATATATATATATATATACACTGTATTTAAGGGCAGACAAGAAATAGACAAACAAATTCCTTCTTCCACGCCGTGGGTAGACATCTTAGAATCATATGGAAGCGAAAGACATACGTGGTGTTCAAGGGATCAGAAACACTAAGGACGCTTGTCTTTTCCCAAAAGGCCCGCGAAAGCTAGCGTCTTAGCAACAACAAGACGCTTGTGGCTTCCCAGAAAGACCAGCGAAACTCGGCGTCCTAAGAGCCTATAAAAGCGAGAGTTCACTGAAACTCTCTCTCACTCACTACTCTCTCCACACTCCTCACTTCTCGTCTTGGTCGTCACGTCTCAGTCTCAGCCTTCGTCAGCTGCAACACTCATCAAGCCACACGCTCTCCAGCCTTTCGTTGGGTAGCGGCCTGCTGTTCCTTCAAGGCTCCAGTCTATCATCAAGTAAGGCCTTCTACAGACCGCATGTAGAAGCAATCCTTCGAAACCTAGCGCCGTTCGACTTCAGCCGACCTCAGTCCCTCAAGCAACATCTCAACACTACAACGAAGCAAATCAACACTTGAGGCGACATTCTTCTGACCTGGTTTAACTCATCCTTCATCTCAAGTTGATCGGCGCCCGTTCAACAAGCTTTCAACAGGCCCGCTACCGGTTTGAAGGTCATCCTCGACGTGCAAAATACAGGACGGTCAACTTCACCTCGGGCCTACAGTCCACAAGGTCAACCTTCAAGTATCTCTTCCATCTTCAGAGGTATTTGAACATTGTCGGTAAGCTCTCTGTGCCTCGTACTTAAGCAATTCTCGTGAGGCCTACACAGTGTAATCGCAGAACCGCGTTTTAGGCTATACTCAAAAGTGTTTCAATACCGTTCAAACTAACTTTCTCGTTAGAATTGCAGTAGGCTTATTTCAAGTGTCATTCCAATAACGTAATTTTGTATCGTACTTTTATTGGGTTCTTTCATGTAATCCATTTTTACTTTGCATCCGTTTGTTTATGTGATCTTTTAAGCATTTTATTCTTGACGGCCTAACCCATTTACCGTACCGACCGTCAGTGCATTAGTTTTATTATCATTAGGCTGAATCATTTATTCTATGTTCCATTTTTGCATATCATTAGCCTACCTAAATTAGTGTATTACTTAACAATTAATCTGCGTAGCCATTTCCTTATTTGCTAATCCTCAGTTATATTTAGCATACTATAAATGCCGTTATATAATTGTTAATCACCGTGAATACCTTCATTGCCATGTTAATCACTGTGAACAAATAATTGACTTATTTTCTTAATTAAACACAAAACAACAAGGTGATTTTTCTAACCTTATTAATATTATTTGCTTGGGTGTAATCGAAGGTGGTGACCTCGGATCATTCGTATCATTCCAGAAAGTAATCATAGTAAGCCTACTTCATTAGTCACATCAAACCGGTGATACCGTAGGACATTATAAATTGTTGACCCCAGCCTTGTCATTAACAATCAATCATTATCAATCAATTAATCATTATCAATCAACTAATCATTATCACCTCATTCGGCTAATTCTTGGCCTACTAAATATATATATATATATATATATATATATATATATATATATATATATATATATATATATATATATATATATAAATTGACGATTGGTTAGGTTAAGTCGTAATATTTTCGTTAGTTTTGACGTTTTATTTGATTAGGTATACGCGGATAAAGTTGGAGAACGCAAACTACACTAGGATAATGTAGGGGAACGTGAACTACACTAGGATAATGTAGGGGAACGTAAACTATACTATGCTTCACAGGGGGACGCAAACTACACTTGCTCTCAATCTTCATCACTAAATATATTTCGCAAATCACTAAATCACTGTCTCCTGCCGATGTATAAGTTCACTACTGCCATTAATACCATAGTAATTAAGTTCTCAGTTTATAATTAGTTATCTAAAATATGTTAATTTCTTAAAGCACTTTTAATTTCATAATTTATCCTAAATTACCTTTTTTATTAAACATCATTTATTTTTTACTAAATATACAATTGCTCATTTTATTGAAAATTGTGTAAAACTCTACTTTTGCAAATTTTTACCTTTACTTTACCATTATTATCATTATTATTATTATTATTATTATTATTACTTGTCATTTTCACTTCTTTTATGTAATAAATGTAATAAACCGAATCCCATTATTTTCGGCTAAACAGCTTCCATGCTTCCAACGTTATATTCAGGTTAAAATACTGTGAATATATTAATGTCATATTTAAATTGTACAGAGAAATCTTGAAAACTATTTTAAAACTTTATGTAACTCGTATTGTTTTTCTGAATAAATCGTTGTTTTTAAAAATTCATTCATCCACTCATCGTAACGGTTTATGTTAATTATATTTATCATTTATTTGATTTAATCGTGGTTGTTAAGGTAAATTAACGGAAATTAACGTAAATTAATAAATTCCATCAATTGATCTTAACCATACCTTTAAATATCCATTCATTGTCATCTGATACTGTATTAAATACTAAATATTTCATAATTATTCCATATTTAGTATTTAAAGACATTCTTAATTACTTCATTAGTTCATTTTTAGTTTGCTTTTATTTATTCATTATTTATCTACTGATGTTTGTGTATTTAGGTCTATTTATGACATACATTGTCATTATGTTTTGTTAAATGTTTACTTTCCTTTTCAGTAAAATTATAATCAAATAATAGTATTTGGCAACGATATGCTTATTGAAATTTTTTTATAAATAATTTCAGTTACAGTTTGGGAATGTATGAAATTGACAATAACTTATTAAAATGTCTTTTTTCTTCTATCAGTACTTCTTAACCTTGTGCTAATATCTTTTCACCTTTTTTATGTACACAGGCGTATATTTTGGTCATCTTCCCTTTTCCCATCTACTGAGTGAACTGAAAATATTTCTGAATGCACAAACATCAGATCTGAAATAATATGTTTGTACACGTAGACTGAGTCATGGAAAATATGTAGAAGTGTGGTTTGGCATTATAATGAGGGGATATGTAGGGACAGTCATTTAAAAAGAGAAAATGGTGACGTCATTTTTTTCATAAGTTTTTTAAGAGAACTGGCAGAAATATAAGACATGAAAATAAAACCTTTGGTCTCAATTGATGCATCATTGTAATGCAAAAGCATAGTTTTATATTATTTACATGCATGAAAAATCATTTAATGAAGTAAGTTTAGGACAGAACTGTTATGGTAATATTTCTAGTGATAATGCAAATGTTTTACTGTTAGATACGATATATTATTATATCCCTTTTCCCTACATTTCATGAAGGGAAACGGGATCTACAGATCTACAGAAGCTAAGGCTTACAAAGACCCTAAGATCCACTCTAAGGTTAGCCCGAGAGAAAGGAAAGAGGAAGGGGTTAAAAGGAGAATAAGGGGTTAAGTAAGTAGCAAAACCTATGATTCGTGGGTTAACATTCATTCAGAAAAAGAGAAAGAAAGACCCCCCCCCCATATCATCATCCGCCGGCCACTGCCGACAAGTCGGAAAAATAGTCGAACAGAATAGGAAAGGGGTGAAAGATGAAAAGAAGTAAAATAAGAACACTTACAAACCATGCAAACACAGTCTTAACTCACTGTCATACCATGCAAACTACAGACATGCAAGTAAAGAGTTACAGACATGCAAGTAAGGAGAGGATAAGAAAGGATAAAAAAAAGTAGGTAAAGTATAACAAAAAGTGGGTTAGTTTGCGCTACGAGCTACATCTACGTTCGTGTTAGTCTAATTTTTTTTTAATAAGAATTTTGTTGCTGGCATCACACGCTGGCATTAATCGTCAACAGACTCATCCTCGACCACCAATCCCAGAGCTCCTGTTGCTAATTGTTTTTTTATTTTAAACAACGCTAATATTTTTAAAATGCCTATCTAAATGGTTCTTAAACACATTAACGCTGGTGGAGTTCACGACGGGCGCGGGAAGATTATTCCATTAATCAATTACTTTAAAGGTAAAAAAGTTTTTAGCGATATCAGTAATGAAACGTCTGCCACGCAACTTAAATCCGTTATTACGAGTATTGCTATTATCGAAAGTGAACAGTTTGTCAAAATTTACGTTATCGATTTTATTAACGATTTTGAAAACTTCAATAAGCTCCCCCCTTAATCTCCTAGTTTCGAGTGAATGCAAGTCTAACTCTTTAATCCTATCTTCGTAAGACTTGTTGCGCAATGACGGAATTAGTTTCGTGGCGCGACGCTGAACCCTTTCCAACCTATCAATATCCTCACGCAAATATGGGCACCAAAACTGAACGGCATATTCTAAATGAGGCCTGACTCGGGACTTGTAAAGGTGCACTATAATATTCTTCGATTTAAATTCGAAATTACGCGTTATGAAGCCAAACATCCTATTTGCTTTTGCGGATATAGTGTATTTATACAGGGAAGGAAAAATTATTTTACCTGATGGCACATTTGTTGACAACAGCGAAGCTGAGGATTTCAAAGCATCTATTTCGTTTTCTGTTGAGACACAAAAAGCCTTAATGTTAGAGATTGTATTTGAAAGGCTTCACCTTCTACAAACATCACTTTGAAATATACCAAGTTTTAAATCATTTCACGTGAAATCAATTACTCTCATTATTGTACACTAGGTTATGATAACTTTAAATGTTATAAGGTATACTTACCCATTTCAATCACTCTGGAACTTAAAGAACAAATAAGGTTGTCTGTCTTCGGCTCGAATCTTTGTTCTTTTGAGTTTCTGTTTTGAGATGCGGTCAAAAGCAAGTCTAGTTTAGAATGCGCATCCGTCATCTTGTTAATTTCTAGCAACGATTTTGAATTAACTGGAATACAACATCGGTATTTCATACAACAGAAATGTAAAAAAAAAATTTGTGATTTAATTGAAAAATTAGCTATTATTTACGTGTCTTTTATGTTACAGATTAAACAAATGTAAATCTCCAACGCGTTTCAGTAACTATGAAATTACGTAAATAGTTGAGAGTTAATCTGAGTTTTAAAAATAAATTAGTGTAATTGAATGTAATTAGTTTTATCCATTTAAAGTAAAATTTCTTATGACAAGAGCAAGTGATACTAACTACACTAACTATTATATATGCAATTACCTGTCATTGAGTTTTCATTGCTTTCGACAGTTGTGATGACAAACATCATAAAGACTACTACAAAAATCAATTGAAATGAAAGTGAAAGATTGTAAAGTTGCATTTTAAAGCTTTGAATAACTATCATTAAAGGTTTATTATCTATAATTAGAGGAAACACTTTGCAATTAAGGACACAAATGTCAAGCTTAAATATGAAAACTTCACAATATTTTTCTTCTATGAAGGGAAGCAAATCAAAACATAAACTCGCAAGTGAGAAGCGTCTTTTTTCTCTCTTTATATTGCCTTTATACGAGTATTTACCCACAAACCCCATCCCTTATTTCCGGCCTCTAATATTCCTCTGACATGTGCATGAGAACATATGAACCTATAATCACTTCAGAGGAAAGTCAAGGACAAAACGTTTGCCCTTGACCAGAAAAATGGGAAGCTAAACATTTCGGCTCACGTATTTACTTTTGGTTTTGGTTCTTTTAAAAAAACCTTTAAAATGACGCAGAGATTTGATGTTTCAAATCTACATGAATAATATTGTAAATGTATATATTTGATCTCCTTTAAAATGAAAAACATCTCTTGTGGGTGAATTTTGGAGTTATTTATGACTGAATATTCAGTAAACGCCAATTAATAGATGTATGTCTATACTTACTTTATAAATAAAATTTGTGTCTTATTTACTGTATTTGGGTTAAACCTTTATGCAGTGGCGCTCATAAGTATTAGTACAGAGAAATATTTCAGTTATATTTGTCCTAATCTTTTGTACCATGCATAGGAAGGATAGTTATGAAAAGTTTACCCTTCATTTGGAAAAATTTAACAAATAAAAAAATTAGTTTACAGCATCAAAAAATTTGAGGATAATAAAAAAAAGGTTAAAATGCAAAAGTTTCCGTACATTTATTTTCAAAATTATTTAATACTTTGTGAGTCACCTTTTCTTTGAATTACTTCAATGATTCGTATTGGGTATTTTTCTACTCTACAAGGTTTCGACATCTGTCAGCAGAAATTTTAGCCCATTCTTGTTGCAATTCATTCACATTGGAAGGGTTTCTCTTGGGGACAGCATTTTTCAAATCAAATCATAAATTCTCAATTCAGTTGAGATCTGAGCTTTCACTGGACTATATGAAAAGATTGAAATTCTTTTGTTGAAGCCATTTCATGTATGGATCATTATTTTGTTGCAGTACCCAACTGCGAACCATTCGAAACTCTCGAACTGGAGGCAATACATTTTCTTCAAGAATTTCCTGATATTTTTTCAAATTCAAGATTCCACTGAAGTTAACAAACTTTCCTGGACCAGAAGAAATAAAGCATCCCAAACGAAGCAACGTACCATTACCAAGTATAACCGGAAGAAGAATGGTATTTTCCTCGAATGCAGTACTTGATTTTCACCAAACATACCGTTGCTCGTTGTTCCTGAATAATTCAATTTTGGTTTCGTCTGTCCAAAGAACTTCCAGAATACAAATCTATCATTTTGGTGATCTTTGGCGTATTTTAAACAAGACTCTTTGTGCACTTTTCGTAACGGATGTTTTCTTCGTGCAACTCTTCCATGCACACCATTCTTTCTCAATGTGTGACGTCATCGATCTTACTGTAGACAGTCTTAATATTTAGTAAATATCACATGCAGTCACTTGTGGATTCGCAGCAGTCATTCTTTCAATCCGTCTAGTTGTACGTTCTGAAATCTTGCAAGGTCGTCCACACCTTGGTGGGGTTTTGATTGTTTCAAAGCCTTTCCAATCCTTTATTACAGGAGCAACCGTCGTAACTGGAATTCGAAACTCTACCCCCAATTTTTCTATAACCCTTTCCAGATTCGTGTGGAGCAATAACAGATCTCTTAAGATCTGTAGAGAGTTCTTTACCACGATGACCCATTAGTTAATAATGGCTTGTACTAGGCCGGGTTGTTTTTGCTTGAAAAACATTTTTTGGGAAGTTTAATTTACCCTGTATTACAAAAGTTTGTGTACCTACATAGGAAGTATCATGACAAAGTTTCAAGCTTTTATATAAATATTTTGAGGTTCCACAAGTCTGTTAAATCTTTGGTGATTTTTTCCGATACTCCGTATAGTAAACTACAGCTCTTTGCTGACTTGCCATGATAGTTTACAAGGCAAATCACAGAATTCACCACGAGGAGGTGGCTGTAGGTCGAATTCCACACCATGCCCAACCCAACCTCCCTTCCATTAGTTTTTACATGTAGTTTATTGACATTTGTATTCGCATTTTGCAGTGCTGGGCAGCGCAAACGAAAATTCACTTGCGCAAGCGCAAATGCGCAAACCCAAACCCATACCTTGCGCAAGCGCAAATGCGCAAACTTCTCGAAACTTGCGCTTGCGCAAACGCAAATGCAAACTATTTATATATACAGGGTTTTCCAAAAAAAAATAGTTGCGGTTTTTTTCGGGACACCCTGTATAAAATTAAATTTATAGTAAATCAAATCAAATCAAATCAAAAGACTTTATTAACAGACACACGATCCATAGATAGTATATCAATAAAGAATAGATACAAAATTACAATGTTAAATAAATAATAAAAAAAAAAAAAATTACAATATTAAAAAAAAACACTTCAAAGCTCCTCAGAGTCCTCCTCCAACTCCATCGTGAGCAGGTCCATGTTGCCCTTCAGGAACACAAACCTCTCAAAGTTCTCAGAGGTCAGGCTGGACCTCTTGGGCTTCATGATGTCAGACCCCTGGGTGTTGCCAAGGACGTCATAGGTGTGCGCCACAGGCACCTCCCCTGCAGGTTAGGACGGCCTTCTTCCTCTTGAGGTTGGAGGGCTCTATCCAGTGGGCAGTCATCCCCAGGAAGGAGCGGTTGTGGGCTGTCCAGCAGTCAGCGGTGGTGGCCACATAGTTGACCTCGTCCAGGATAGAGGTGAGCTCTGTCTTCCCTGCCTCGGCCTTCTTCTTGAGGTTCTTCATGTAGGTCCGCCTGGAGGGGAGCTTGAAGCTGGGGTTCAGGTACTTGAGGAACCTGGTGAAAGATGGGGACTCCGTGGTTTTGGCGGGCAACATCTCTTCAACCATGAACCTGTGGAGAAGTTGAAAATTAAATTCATTTTGAACATTTTCAATAAATGTATTTTAAAACATAAGTTACAAAAAAGATTAGGTATGATTGTAAGGAAAGTCTTTATCTTATCTTTACAATGAATTTTTATTTTTATATCATATAAATATTTGATATACTGTATTTAATAAATTATTTAAATTATTCTATTATTAGTGTATAAAATTAAGATTTATAATTATTATTTATTTGATATATTTAATAAATTATTTAAATTATTCTATTATTAGTGTATAAAATTAAGATTTATAATTATTATTTATTTGATATATTTAATAAATTATTTAAATTATTCTATTATTAGTGTATAAAATTAAGATTTATAATTATTATTTATTTACCTGTGCAAAAGGTCCTGGGCCTTGCTATTGTTGAAGGCGGCAGATCCAGCAAAGGAGGACTCTATGCTGGCCTGGCGCATTCTCTTGGAGCCAGAGTCCTTGGTGTCGCCAGAGAGGGACCGGCCGCGCTTGGACCCACCAGTGATGGCAGCGAGGAGGTCTTTGCTCTGGTTGGGGTGAACCTTGAAAAAAAAATATAAATTATATTGTAATGACAGTGATATACAACAGAAGTGTTTGAATTGAGACAAAGTATAATTTATTATTTAATATTTAATTATATTTTAATAAATAATAATTTCTAAAGTTAACTACTTATCAAGTTTTTTTAAATTTAAATTTATAAATAAACTTAAACTCACATGCTGGTAGTGGCTCTTGAGGTGTACATGCTGATGGTGTTGAAGCTGACCTTGGCCTTGCACCTCTTACAGATGATGCTGCCCCTGTAGACCACCCTGCCCCTCTCAACCACCCTCTTCTTGCTGGTCAAAGGTCCAAAGAAGGTGTCCAGGTGGGGCCAGGGGTTGTTGAGG